>APFE030351697.1:8076-18331 GCA_000404065.3 Pinus taeda
AATTATTGTTCCTATCTATATATACTTATTGTTATTGTTCATTCCTATATATATTTATTATTATAGCTCCTATCCATATATGTCTATAGTTATTATTTGATGTTTTTATTTCATTTTATAATAATGATGTTTTTATATCATTCTTTTAAATGATTATTATTGTTATTGATATTTTTATAATTAGTTTTATTTTTATCCTTGATATTCTTTTTGGCTAGCATGGTTAATTTTATTATGATAGCGGTCAAGAATTTCTAACCTCGTTATTGAGATTATTTGCAGGGGTTAGTAAGGGGTTCCAATTTTTGCTAATTTCCATGCCACCATCCCTATTAAGGTTTTTAGGATGTTTAATGATTTCAATAGCTTCTCTAACCTTACGTTTGAACTGGTGCTCTACATTGGCAATGACTTTGGTGTCTTCCAGGCAAATATGATGCTTAGTTTTACCTACATGCTCAGCTAGGGCTGAGGATCGGATTCTTTCGTTACGGATGTCTGCACTATGCTCTTTGAGTCTAATCCTAACGGATCTACCAGTTTCTCCTATGTACTGATCCCCACAAGAACATTTGATGATATAAACTCCTTTTTGCTGAAGTTGCTCTTGGCTGTCCTTAACAGATCTCATTCTTTGCTTAATGGTAGACAAGGGTTTGAAAGCAGTCTTTATATTTTTCTTATTGAGGATTTTTGCTATCTTGTCAGTAACTCCTTGGATGTAAGGAAGGTAGGCATTAGAGGTTGGGGTGTCTTTTGTCTTGTTTTTATTATTATCAGATTTTGCTTTTTGGATGGCTTTGTATATGCTTTTATTGTTATACCCTAGGTTGGCAAAAGTTCTTTTGAGGTAAGAAATTTCTTCATCGGTATGGTTTATATCGGAGATTCTATAAGCTCTAGTGAAGAGGGTTTGTAGCACCCCCATTTTTTGGGCAGGGTGGTGATGAGAATCGGCATGAAGGTAGTTATCTGTATGAGCTTTCTTTCTAAAAACTTTGTGACCTATGGAGCCATCCTTCCTTCTTATGAGGAGAATGTCCAAGAAAGGAATGCAATTATTTTCTTCTACTTCCATTGTGAATTTTATGTCTTCAGACAAGCTATTGAGATGGTCGAGAAACTTGCTTAGCTCATTCTCGCCATGAGGCCAATTGACACTGGTGTCATCCACAAACCTGACCCAAGATTTGGGTTTTAATGGATATGAATCTAGTGCCTTCCTTTCGAATTTTTCCATAAAAAGGTTTGCCACTATTGGTGAGAGAGGCGATCCCATAGCAACACCGGAAGTTTGTTCAAATATTTCACCCTGGAAGGCGAAGAAGGTTGAGCGAAGACAGATTTCGGCTAATTTTGTGGTCTGGGGATCAACTACCTCTTTAACTACCTGAATAGCTTCATCTAGGGGAATTTTAGTGAAGAGCTAGACTACGTCAAAACTGACGATTTTATCTCTGGGTTCAAGTTTGGTGTTTTTAATGAATTTTACAAATTGATTGGAGTCTTTAATGTAAGAGCTAGTCTTGCCCACTAGTGGGAATAGAATGCTAGTGACGTACTTGGCTAACTCATAAGTGGGGGACCCTATGGTGTTGACTATGGGTCTTAAGGGGATTTCTTTTTTGTGAATTTTAGGGGCACCATAGATCCTTGGGGTGATTTAACTATTAGGAGCCAATCTCTTTTTTATTTTATCATCAAGATTGGTTTCTTTAATGGATTTATTTACGAGGTTTGACACAGGAAAACCCTTGTTTTATTTTTAAACGAGCTTGACACAAGACAAGGAACTATGCTCATGACTCATTATTTCATTTTTTAACGAGCTTGACACAAGACAAGGAACTATGCTCACAACATCTGGTTTCATTTTTTAACGAGCTTGAGACAGGAAGAAACTATCCTTGCAGAATCTAGTTTCATTTTTAAATGAGGTTGAGACGGGAACAAACTATCCTCGAATCCTATTTTCATTTTTTAACGAGGTTGAGACAGGAAGAAACTACCCTCACGACATCTAGTTTCATTTTTTAATGAGATTGAGACAGGAAGAAACTATCCTCGCGATTGGTCAGGAATCAGAAAACGAATGTATAGCTTGATATGCAATTTCAAAGGGACTCATAGGCATCGCGCCATGAAATGAATCCACCTCAGAATTGGAAGGTACGATCCAAGGATCATCAAAAGCAATAGTGTTTGATGAAATCATATGAGTATTGGCAATTGAAGGTGATACGTTAGGAGGAGGGAAGGAAAAAGTTCCCAGTAAACCAGAATCTTTAATCAAACCTACTCCAACATCTTGGTATGGGATAATCGTTTCACCGACATGTTGAACAATACCAGTAGAGGCCGGGTCGGATGATAAATAACTCAGCTAGTCAATTGTTACGATATTTCCGTTATGAGGAAACTTAACAAGGTGAAAGACCGATGAAACAATAGCAGTCATAGCAAAGGACCAACTGTGACCCAAGAGAAGGTTGTACTCTAGAGGGGCATCAACCAATTCCACATCTAGATTTACATTTTTGCCTTCTACCCCTATAGGCAAATCTTTCAAAATACCAAAAGGATGGAACGCTCGGCCATCAAAAGCCTTTAGAATCGTTAGGGACTGACTGAGTGTTGGCGAACTAAGCGATCTCCAACACTGGATCGACATAATACACGTAGAAGCTCCTTCATCAATCATAGTCCGAAAGCAAGGTCTATTTTTGACTAACACTGGGATCTGGAAAGCCATTTGATGAGGTAGGCGAGGTTCACTATTCTCTAAATCGAAGATTATAAGGTTTGAATCCTGCATATCGACAGCTCCTATAGCAGACAATAGTAACTTACGATGTGCTGGACATGATTGCAGCACTTCCAAAGCCGACATTGCTGAAGGAGCAATGGCCAAGTCTTCAACAATGTTATAATTCTGAGCTGCTCTCGCAGCTGATTTCCAAAATATACCTTTAGCAGGCGGTTTGGTTACTAAGTCTGGGTTGGGTTTCTCGATCTGTAGTGGATGAGAAATAGGAGGAGTTTAAGTTGATGGGTTTTAATTAGAAGATTCTGCTTCTTTACCATCAACAGGATCGTTACTACCATAATCTTGTGATCGCGTCGCAATCCTGACATGAGACATCATCATGATGGGTTCTTATGAGGTATTCGAGGAAAAAGCAATCGCTTTACTATATTGAGTAGGAGAAGGATCCTTCAAGACAGTACGTGTTTGAGAATCTTTAACAAATTTCAAATACTCTGCTCGATATGGGCATTCTTTAGCAAAATGATCCTCATCATAGATGAAACAAGGATAGTGAGGTTTTCGTTTTTCATCATTAGATTCATTTTTATTTGTTTTCTCTTTTGAATTTTGATTGTTTTTATTTTTCTCCTTCTATTTACTACCGGATTTGGCCACAGATGAATCTACGATATGGACATCGGTAGAAACTTCAACAGAAGAATATCCTTTCAGGGAAACAGGTAAAGTTGTTGAAGGAGAAGAATTCTTTGAAGATTTTTTCTTGATCTTAGAACTAACTAAACCAATCATACCATCAGTGGCATTAGACCCTGAAGGAGTTGTAGTTTTTGGAAGATCAGGGATTTTTTCATGTAAAGTACCTGACTGCGTATAAACGAGGTCAAGGTACTGAGCTTGAGCAACTACTTGCTCTTCAGTAACAACTCCTGCTTAGCTACATCCTCAGTGATTTTAGGTAATAATGATTTAACAAACCATTCTGCTAAAATTTGATCCGGAATGAAAACTTTCACTAAACGCCTTCTACATCGCCATTCATGAATATGATCAGAAATATATGTGGATGTAGATTGTTTTAATGAAGTTAACAATTCTGTGCCATTTTCGTATCTGACAGGCAACTAAAAATGAGTTAAGAAAGAAGTAGCTAACTGACTAAAGTTATAAAAAGAGCCTCGTGGTAACTCAATGTACCATTTGGCAGCAAGACCAATCAGAGTTCTTTGAAAAAGATGTAAGTGAATTGAATCATCTATGATAGAATTAGATGCACACCAGAGGTGATAAATCATCACATGATTTGATGGATCCTCTCCTGACTTACCCTCAAACTTTGGGATATCACTGGGCAACTTATTAGGCATTAGCGGCCAATCCGGAAGATAATAAATCGGATCGTTTGTAAGGCGTGACAAATTAGGTAAATCCAAATTTGCAATAAATGGTAACTGATGGTTAGGTCCACGAAAACCTTGTGGAATGAGACTAGATCCAAGAGAAGGATATCCAGGATAACCTGGAATCGGATTTGCATTAGGAATGTTATACCATCCCGGGAAACCAAGATTAATCGGACCAAACTGAGGTTGTGGAGGCTGCTGATAAGTATAGCCAGGGTACGGTTGATACTGATAAACTGTGTTTTGTAAAATAGGACCAGATTGATATTGTCCCTGGTATGGTTGACTCATAGCAATTGTACATGGACCAGCTTGTCCTGCAGGCATCTCGACTGAAGTCTGAACCGTAGGTCCTGACTGGGGCATAGAGACTTGAGGAGTTAACATTGATGCAGGGATAGTAGAAAACGAATCTACTGATACTCCAGAAGTAGGTGGGGTAGATCGAACAGAAACTACAGTAATTGTAGCAGCAGTTTGAGGCGGAGTTCGAGGTGATTTAGGCCTAGGCTAATGAACTACACTAGGTGTAGAGGTTTGAACCATAGGTTGGACAGGTTGCTGGGTTGGACCAGAAACCAAAGGTTGTCCAGCTTGATTAGATAACTGCACATTAGGTGGCAAGGTCTGTTGAGTTTGAGATGGATCCCACACCATATTCATTCCGGAACCCATAAAAGGATGTACATAAGGAGGAAAATAACCTGGTTGAACGTAGGGCTGATAATTACGAGGTACATTTCCAGTTCCTTGTAAAAATGACTAACCACAAGGCAGTTGGAAACCTTGAATTGGGTACTGACCTTGAGGTTGGTAACCTTGAGGTATGTACTGAATCTGGGGTTGAAAAGTATCCTGAGGAATATGGGGTTGACCTTGGGGTATGTACTATCCTGAAGGTTTATAACCTTGAGGTAGCCCTCCAAGCGGAAACTGACTACCTTGGGGTTGCCCCCCAGGCGATAAATGACTACCTTGAGGTTGCCCCTCAGGCGATAACTGACTACCTTGCCTCCCAGGTGGTAATTGAATACCTTGAGGTTGCGGATTTGGAATACTACCAAACATCATAAAAATCTGCTCTGCATTCAACATTTTAGTTCCATTATTACCAGGTGATAACTGATATTCAGTTGGTTGAGGAGTTGTGCCTGAAAAAGTACCAGAAAGTCACTAGTACCCCAAAGGAATAGTAGGACCGCCATATAAAAATGTTTCTGGTGATTGGGAAAACATAGATGACTGTCTTGACATGATGGATCAAGAATAATAATCTCTGGGTGTATGATGAAAGTAATCACACGCAAACAAAGAAAATTTCAATAAAAACACCTAAAGTCTCTAAAGAAACAAACAATTGAATCACACACCTAAAAAATCTAAGAGTTCAAATCACACACAAACAATAACTTTCCATACTGAAAACACTAGTTGGTGATGAAATCCAAAGTCACAAAATTCAATATAGAAATGGTGGTTGGAACAGTTACCCTGAAAACCTGCTTAATGAAACAAGCTGGCACAAGTTTCTTCACATAACCATCTCGAGTGAAGAGAAACCCCCAGAGAGTCCAAGTGAGTCTAGTCGACATCTGCTCCTGGTACAATGAGACCCGTCCTTCATCGTCACCTTAGGAAAGAATCTTAAGATTATGGTCACTAAGGTCACCAACAGTAACAAATACAACTGGGGGAACATTCTACGATCCAATCTATGCGCAATGGAAGAGTAACAAAGCTCAATCCCCTTGAAGGCTTCTCGACATGATCAATCCAAGATTTACCAACAAGTGACCCCAGGCTCCTCGACAATGGTTAATCTGAGGTTTACCGTTTTTAATACGCACAAATCTGCTATCTTTCCCAATGAGACAGACTTGATTGTCTCAAAGGTTCGGACATGATCTCGTGATTGACTCCTTTAAGAGGAGCTTCTTAGATTATATCAATTACAATTGGATTTATTTCCTACCGTAAGATACAGCTACTTTTTTGTTTTAACTATCTTGGAGAGTTAATTACTCCCTACTCCAAGATACTAACCTAAGCTATGTTGGTGTAAGAGCCCTAGAAATAAAAAGATTGCTAGATGAATAATTTTAATTAAGTGTTATTTTTATGAGTTATTTCTTAAATCAGTAGGTATGGAGATGAAACTTTGATGGTGTGAAGACTCGACTCCAAAAACACTAAAAAATGCACCTAGAATGATAACAATTCATTTTTCTTCAATGAATTTCTAGCTAAAAGAAAGAGTTGAGAATGCAATTCTTTGAAAACAAATCTTTCCTTCAACATGTCAATGAAAAGAAAATATTTTTGTATTTTTCAATAAACTCAAAACAAGACTACTAATTAAAGCTCACAAAAATAAATCCCTTTTCTTTTCAAACACTCAAAACTACAGAAAACAATCCTTTCAAAAGAGATTCTACAATTTCTAGAAAACACTCAAAACTATGAAAAACTAATCTTGAGATCTAAAAAATTTCTAAAATTCTAATCGATCTAAAAGCTTCAAATCTTTTTAAGGACGTTTTACTTAGTTATTCAGTAAACTAAGGATTAATTCATTTAGAATAACAAATCAATCAAAAAACACCCAGCTATGTTTTCTTTTATAAAAATAAATTTCAAAACTTATAACCAAGTTCGTTCAAGGATTTGCAAAGAGAAACAAAATCTATTTCTCACCAAGGGAAGATTTCATTAACCAGTCAAACTCATCAAGAAGACAAAAGAGACCAGGGTGATCTAAAGTTTCTTAGGCTTCTAATCTTTAAGTCACTATAGAGATTGAGTGAAAACCAATCCAGGTATGCAAAAATTCTAGAAATTCATCTAAAACAAAAACACCAATGGAACTTACTCACAAGAGACCTTTGACAAGATATATGTAGATTAGGGTAGAGACTAAAAGTAATAAACTAATCTTAAACCTAACTATACGAAAACATTTTAAGTTTTTCAAAAATTTTGACAGGGTCCGCAGGCTTCTAGTGTAACTAGATGCGGTACCGCTCTGTGTAGTAAAGTAACAGTGCAGAGATGTCCACACTGTATTACAAACAGAAAGTGCGGTCCTCTCAAAAATTTTGAAAAAACAAAAAACAATCCAGAACCTAAAAACTACCCAATCCCACACACATCAAGCAAAAATCAGAAACAAAAACAAGTTTCTCAAGTCAAAGACAAAGGAAAATCAAAAACCAAATTCAAGTCCCCAGTGGAGTCACCAATTTGTTGGCTAGATAAATCGTTCTTGCGGACAAGACCAATCTCCCTAGTATCAACAGATATCTAGCAACAAGCAGGACAAGCAAATATACCTTTCTCTAAACATATTGCGATTCATTAATAAAAACTAAAGAGGTGTATTAGACCCTACCTTAAGTCCAACACTATTTTGTGGCAATCACGCTCCAACAGCTCCGAAAGAATTTCCTTTTAAGAACCTACAATCATAAACAAGCACACATCAAATAACACCTTCATAGCTAATATAATAAATCATGTTCATCATGGTGATCAAGGAATCCATGAAATAAACCATAAAACACAGCTTATTGAGAAAAATAAACTTGATTTTATTAACTTTGAAACAGAATAATTTTACAACCTTTGGTGCCTTGATGATGTACAAGCTCTTCCCAGGGTCCAAACAGGAACCTCCTCTCCTTTGACAAGCCTCACTCTCTTCTAAATGAGATCAAAAGGTATGTAATCTCTCTTCTCAAAAGCTCAATTAGGAAGACTAAGTTCTAGCAGCATTTACCCTAAAAAATATTCATCTTTCAACCTCTCAAGTAACCAGCCCAATGCTTCATTTTATAGTGCAAAGGGAAAAGGTTACAGGTCCAACATTGAAGGGATAGAGTCCTCCTTCAAAGGGATAAGCTCCTCACATCAAGGCGTTAGCTCCTTAAGGTATGAGATGCATGAACCTTTAAGGAGTGAACTTGCCACCACAAGATTCCCTCTAAAAGCTTCCAGAAATGACTCAAAGTGAGTTTTTAAGAATGTACTTGCACCTTTTTAACTTTTACAGGGGTCTGCACCCATAACACAGATACAGAGCGGTCAGGTGCGCAAGGGACATGACCAATAGGTGCGGGACTATAGGTAATGCTAAGAGAAAGTGTGGAACCAGAGTTTTAGAGATTTTTGAGGTCTTTCTCTTGTTTTCAAGGCTTGATATGAAGAACTGAGGTTTAAAACTTGCAAATGAGGAAGATATGAGTGGTGATAGACTCACACTAATTGCAGAATGTCAAGGTGACAATTTTCGTGCAACACTCCTCTACACAGAATATCTTAAATGATGGTACTAGATATCTGTATGCTTGGATCGATAATGAAATACTAAATTCTTAGAGAGCTTAATGCAGCTCTAGTTATCACAATAGATCATAGTTGGATCCATATCTTGAGAAAATAGTCCAACACGTATCTTTCTAATCCATATCACCTCACATTCTACTTGACTTGTAGTCATCTATTCAAGTTATGTTGAGTTGAGTGCCACATACCTCTACTTTCTACTATACCAGGAAATTGCTGTAGACCTAACATTGAAAATTCCACTTGATGTACTCTTTCGTTCAAATGGACTCCCTGCCCAATATGCATCTGCGAATCCACACAACTTCACCCCCTCTGTCTGTATGTACCATAATCCATATTGGGTTGTTCCTTTGAGGTATCGTAAGACATACTTTGATACCTTCTAATACAATTTGGTTAGCCTAGCCATAGCTATTGGGTTGTGTTATATTCTTTCCACATAGTTAACAGGGGGTTTGAGGGGTACCCTTAACCCCACTTTATGGGGTCCAGGGCAGCATCCCGGAAAATTTTGGTTTGGACCCTATGTTAGGTTGAGCGGACCCACCTATGGTTTTGTGCATGATTTTCGCACATGTTTTTTAGACGCGATGGTTTTCGGTCCATGGTATTGGATGCTTCGGCATGTATAAATATGTATTGTAACATTGAAAGGAACATAATGAAAAATCAAGCTGGTAGTCTCGGTTTTGGGATCCAGTTTGTGTTTTATGTGTTATGCTCTCGCATTTTTATTTTTCATGTGATTTAGAATTCGTATGCAGGTAATTTCTGTACGGGGTTGAAGCCTACAATAGCTTGGCTTAGTTGGTTGACTACATAGCACATATCTGGTCATGTGTTCATAAGATACATTTGTGAACTCACTAGCTATTGGTAAATCATATCATCAACCTCCTTACTTGAAGTGGCATTTTCCTTCCTCTAGTTGGTCACTAGAGGTGTCTCCATGGGCTTACAACTCTCCATGCGAAATCGTGGTAGTATGTTATGAAACCAACTCACAAAAAGATAGAAAAGATAGATCAACGCCTTATAATTAAGCCTCTTCGAGGGGGAAACCTCCTTTACATTACATAAATGGACAATTCTTGGATGATACAAATGACTAAACCTCCCTTCTATATATAGGAGTCTAAGGGGTCACAATGTAATCAAGCCGACATAACAGTAATAACATAAGGGCACAAAAATAACAATAGTGGGTTTCTATGGGGCATACTAATAACAATATGGGGGCAATAGGGGTACAATAATAAAAATAAGGGATACAATGACAATAGTAATGGGGGAATCACTAGTATTATAGGGGCCTAACATGCCCCTCTCCTTTCAAAAAGCATTCTCCTCAATACTTGAGTAGTTCCGGATGCTTCTGTATAAAATTCTCATCCTCCCATGTGGAATCTTCAGTGGATAAGTTCTTCCACTTGATGAGATACTATGAAATTGATCGATTTTCGTAGCTGTCGAGTTCTTATTTTTGTGATTGCTTCCGGTTCCAATATGATTTTTCCTTCCTCGTCAAGTTCTGGCAATATTGTTTGAACTAGGAGCTTGTCACCTATAACCTTATTTAAACATGAAACATGGAAAACTGGGTGCACTTGGGAAACTGCAGAAAGCTCCAATTTGTATGTCATAGTACCAATCTTTTGCAACACCTTGTATGGACCATAATACTTTGGTGATAATTTATTATCCTTCTTAGCTTGCTTGAGGGACATTTGTTTATATGGTT
>APFE030351700.1:1371-15492 GCA_000404065.3 Pinus taeda
TTCATTTCGCTTCATTTCGACCAAAACCCTTGTTCCACACATCGGGATAAGTTTCACTAAAATGATGTTTCTGAGCAATCAAAGATGATTTTTTCAAAACTGAGAGAGGTTTTTGCAACATGCCAAGGAAGAAAAACCTCCTTCACTTTTTGCACAGGTGTCATGGTTTTAAATAAATGTCAAAAATACCAGCGAGAACGAAGGTGCTCCAAGGACGGTTGGCCAAAGCACAAAAACGAAGGAAAACGCCCGATCCACTCCAAATTTTGGACAAAGACTCTTTGAATGAGCATGGTACTTGATTGACGACTCCCAGCCCGAATTTCAAGAAATTTGGAGAAAATTTTATCATTTGTGAATTTTTTGTGCAATTTACAGGTTTTGGCTTCTCAACGGGTCTCACCCCCGGTGAGACCCTTTGTCATCGTAGCTCCGTTTTGCAAAAACTCAGAATTTATGGATTTTTCATGAAAAGTTACACTTGCTCATCCATTACTAAGAAATTTCATCAAGTTTTGGGCCTCCAAAAGGTCAAAATACATGAAAAATTTGACTTTCTGCCCATTTTTTGAGTTGCAGAAACCAGTCTTGGGAGAATTAAGTTTTGACAGGGCAAATGACCTCCAAATTCAAAAATTCCAGTTGGGTTGGAAAGTAGACTCACAGACCTTTCCAACAAGCCCACTTTTACTCAATTCTGACACCAGTAAGGCCTCCAAACAGAGCTGCAAAGGTGTGAAACCCGTTGAGAAAAGGTGTACGACCCGTTGAGGAAATGTTGCCAGATTGGACCAGTTCAGCCCAGAAAACGCAGTTTGGCTCCAGTTTGACTTTTTGGGGTGAAAGATGATTATCTTTGATGCAATTATGGCAACTCTAAGACACTTTTACTCTTGTTTAACACTTCTAGAAGATTCACTCATGTAAAGGGTAAAAATTGAATGTATGAACTGGTTTCCAAGTTTATAGAGGCAAGTTGTTTTGACTGCCTATTTTCTAGTGCTTAGTTTAGAAGTGGTTGAAACAGCTCCTAGGATAGTGAGCTCGAACCCTAGAGGCAAGGGAAGAGGTTGGCTTTCCTATATTATGTATTTTCTCAATCATTTTCAGGGGTTGGAAGGTTGGACTCTTGAGAGAGCAGTAGCTCATTGTATTATCTCTTGTATCTCAACAATTTTTGGCAAGGAAGACCAGGGTTTTGCAGTCATCTTTGGGATTCTTGTGGACTCATGTGTTGATGGTGTGTTTCTTCAATCATTGTAAGCTTTGTTATGTGTTTCATTTTCCTTCTATACTTCTGCATATTAAACAAATGAAGTGATAAAGTAAGAATTCATGCTTGTCATGCTCTGCTTTTAAGTTTGTTTAATTTTGATGTTTTCTACTGTTTAAAGAGAATTCAAATTCATTGTTTGCTCTCTTTAGCCTTCTCTTTTTCATTCCTGACCATTCACTTCAGTCAAAGACATCAGCACAACCTCCTACCTCGCCCCAAAGACTCCCATGCAGAAACTGTGTCCCATCCCCGCAGCCAAATTTGCCCTCTCCTCAACTTGCCACCGAAAACCCAAAAATCCCAAAATCAAATTCCTTTATCAGTTTACTAGCCTAATATCAGTGTTACCTTATTGGTCATCTCATCCATTGAAGATTTTACGAGATAGACCGGAGAGAGCCTTCTCCTGCCCCGTAGGGCTAGCTACGAGGCTGAATGGTTTGATGTAGCTTTGAGATTTGCCTTTTCAGCCTGAGGTGAAATTTCAAACACTAACATAACAATCGAACTCCATATGAACTTTGGTATGGTAAGCATCCTACTGTAAAACACTTTGGAGCGTTTGGAAGCAAATGTTTCATCAAAAGGACTGATGAAAAACTTGGTAAGTTCGAACCCAGAGTAGACGAAGGAATTCTTCTTGGTTATTCATTCAAAAGTAAGGGATACAAATGCTATAATAAAAGATTTCAGAAATTTTTGCATTGATGTTGTAATTGATGAAGCATGCAGAAATCTGGAACAAATGAAATCAATAGAGGAATATGACAATGAGGAAGCCGGGGAATGATTTCCCGCATCAAATCAAATGATATAGAAGAAGAAACCAATGAAGCACTAGAATAAGATACAACAGACAGGGAAAAGACTCCATCCAAGTATATTAAGAAGAATCATCCAGAATCTCAAATTCTAGGAGAAAAGGGAGTGGTGTACAGACACAAAGAAATCTGACAAGGACCTCATGCTATCTAACATTACTATCCTCCACCGAACCTCATAATGTAAATGAAGCCTGCAAAGATGAATGTTGGGTAAAGGCCATGGATGAATAACTTGAACAAATTGAAAAGAATGATACTTGGGAGTTAGTTCCTAGACCTCATGATAAAAATGTTATAGGAAAAAAATGGATATTTAAGAACAAGCTGAATGAAAATGGAGAAGTTATTAGAAACAAGGCCAGACTTGTTTGTAAAGGGTATGCTCAACAAGAAGGTATAGATTTTGAAGAAACTTTTGCACCTGTTTCCAGACTTGAAGCCATAAGGATGTTTCTTGCTCTTTCTAGTTTTCGAAAATTCAAAGTATATCAAATGGATGTAAAATAAACCTTCCTTAATGGAGATCTAGAAGAAGAAGTTTATATTAAACAACCAGAAGGGTTCATTCTTGGAAATGATGCAAAACTCATATTCAAGCTTAAAAAGGCTCTTTATCATCTTAAACAGGCTCCAAGGGCTTGGTATTACCACCTTGACAAATACCTACAACAACAAGGTTTCACAAAATGTTATGCAGATATCAATTTATACACAAAGGTTGAAAATGATACACTGCTAATTATTGTTGTTTATGTTGATGATATCATCTTTTGTAGCAATGAAGAATTCATGAGTCAAAATTTTGCTTTAGTAATGCAACAAGAATTTGAAATGTCCTTACTTGGTGAAATTACTTATTTTCTTGGTCTACAAGTACAACAAACAAAAGATGGTATCTTTCTTTCACAAACCAAATATCTCAAGCAGATCTTGAAGAAGTATGGAATGGAATATTCTAAACCAGTATGTACTCCAATGGTAACAAGATGTAGTCTCAATTATAATGATGAATCCCTAACAGTAAACCAACCAACTTATAGATCTATGATTGGAAGTTTGCTTTATCTAACAGGTACCACTCTTGATATCATGCATGCAGTAGGAATTGTTGGAAAGTTCCAAGCAAATCCAAAGGAATCACATCTCCAGGCAGTCAAAAGAATTTTCAAATATATTCAAGGAACTCAGGACTTTGGACTATGGTATCCTAAAGATACAAACCTTACTCTTCATGCATATACAGATGCAGATTGGGCAGGACATGTTGATGATAAAAAGAGCACTAGTGGAGGTGCATTCTATATGGGTTCTCGGTTAGTGTCATGGTTTAGCAAGAAACAAAGTTCGATTTCCTTATCTACAACTGAAGCAAAATATGTGGCTGCTATATCTTGCTGCACACAACTACTTTGGATGATGCAAACATTGCAAGACATTCAGATCACATGTACTCCACCCATCTCCATTCTATGTGATAATACAAGTGTCATTAGTATTTCAAAAAATCCTGTCATGCACTCCAAGACCAAGCACATACCCATTAAGTACCATTTTCTACGAGAACAAGTGCTTGAACAAAAGGTTAAATTGGAGTATGTTCCCTCCAAAGAACAGGTTACTAATATATTCACTAAACCGCTTCCCAGAGAAACATTTGAATATCTCAGACAAAATCTAGGAGTAGTTGCTGCATCATCCTGTTGTTAAAACATGTTTTCAGAGGAAGGTCATTATACACGGGTTTCATGAAGTATAGTTGCGTATACACATGGGTTTCTGTGGCTGAAAGAACGTATATGTTTTTTTGATAGAAAAAAAAGTGGGTCAGACTATGATATGGGGGCTCTGTCTGATATTGATGATTACAGTTTGACAATATGCTTTGTTCATTGATTTTTATCTGACTAACAAAGATGACTTGATGAATGAATTGTTGACAATGCATAGGTAGCACAGGTTCAGGGGGAGCATTAGCCTTCACACACATTCAACATTGTTGGCATCATGGTTGATGAGTTCAACTATGGCTTCAGATACTTATATAATTTGTTGCATAAGTCATATAAATATCTAGGGTGTGATATGAATTCTTCTGTCATGGTCTATATTTCGATGAGTCCTATTAGACATATGATGTAATTTGTATCCCCAATTTGCATGGGATGGATGATGTAATAATTGTTGTATTTCTGTCATGTATAAACAATTGGTATATCCCCACTAGGTTGGGTGGACGAGTCAAATATGGTGTATCCCCACTTGGTTGGGTGATTGATGTATGTATGAGTCATTGGTCATAGGGAGGTCATACTCAATTAGTTGAGTTATAGAGTCATGTTATTATTTTGAAACATATCTCTGCAGACTCGACATGTACTCAGGGGAGCATGGATAGCATAACATATATCAAAAGGGGAGAATAACTTGGTCTGCCCTTTTCCCTTGATGTCAAAGGGGGAGATTATTTTGGTGTTGCTTGGTATCTCTAACAGTTTATACAGCTTGCAGTAATCAACACCAGCATGGTTTCCATCAAGTCCAAAGGGGAAGATTGTTAGCATTATTATACAAGTGTTGTCCTTGATGGCAACTCACTCACTAGTCAATTCAGCTGTGATGAAAGGCAACCCACAGTGTAACAGATCCATTTAGATGTAATAGGGCATTGGTATAGAAGAACATGAAGATGGAATTGAAGCCTACTAATCAGAATGAAGAAGTTGAAGGTAAAGGATGGTGAAAAGTAGTTTAAGATGTATACGCAAGTCCACTTAGTCAAAACAATGTATACACGTAGGTCCACAGAACAAAAAGTGCGTATACGTATACATGCACTCCCGCAAGAGGAAAAGCACGTGCAAGTTGGAACATCAAGGAATTTCAAGAGTAGATAATACCAGGGGTCAATACCATGGTATTAGCCCACAATATTGAGTGGAGTAACGACTATTTGATTCTACCCAAGAATACCACGGGTCCTAAGTGGTTTTGGTCTGAGGTATTGAGAAATTCCTAAAACTATATAAGGAGGAGAAGATCATAAGGCCAAGGTGTGCAAGTGAAAAGGGTTTCTAAGGAATACTTCTATCTGAAGTATATTTTATGTTGCAGGGGCTATGTTGGTGATTTGATCTGAAATATTTTGTGCACCTTGAATTCAATGTTGGATCAGGATCATGAGACCTGAAATGACTTATCATTGCATGATTTAATATTGGTTGGGCTAGATATAATTGTGTACACCTATTTTATTCTTCGAATGTCATGATCTAGGTTTGTTTGAAGTCCGGAATAGCAACAAAGTTATGAGTTAATATTTGCAAATCTATACGCTAGTTCACTTTGGTGAAGTTGCATATACACACCGGTTCGGCTCTTCCAAGTAGCATATGCAAAAGAAAAGTATGTTGTTAAGAGATGATTGATCTATTTGATCAGTAATGTTGTTTTACTACTGTCTGCCAATGAAGTCTTCTTAGATCTGAATGTAAAACTGAATGCATAAGGAGTTTGATATCTGATTGATTGGTTGTATAAGTGAGAAGGGTGATCTCTACTACTGCTTGTGTAAGGCTCTGTAAATTGACAATAGATGTTAAATATATTGCTGGTTGGTACAGAATTGATTCAGAAGTTTTATGTTAAGTAGTTTCGAAGGTATACACATGTTTGATTAAAGGAAGTAGCGTATACACACAGGTTGGGTTCAGTAAAGTAGCATATACATTCTGATGCATGATTTTTGAGGTTGCAGCTGGTTATGAATGATGATATAGGTTTTTGGGTTTAGCATAGTGTTCTGGTGACAATGATTTGATTATTCAGATTAACTGATTGTTGGTTGATGCAGTTTGAGTTTCAAAGTTTTTGATGGGTCCAGTATGAAAATTTGATGAAACAATGCCTTCATGTGTATTGTTGTGCACCAAGAGCATCTAGTCCGAAAATTTATGAAACGTGGTCCCTGGAGGAAGAGAGAAGGTCGTAGCCTTCTGTAGGCCAGTGCCTACATACTAGTAAACACATTGGCTAGTATAAGAGCTAGGGGGTTGTAGCTCCCTTCCAATAGAAGCTAAAAAATGAGACAAGGTTGTAGCCTTCTGCAGCTGGGTGCCTGCGTACTAGTATGAGTCTGCACCAGTACAAGATTGTAAACAAATTTTCTTATTATTAAAAGAAGACAGAGACAACAAAAGCAGGTGTTTTTCACCCACATTGGGTTTCAACCTTATTCATATGTGTTTCTTATGTGTGATTTATTCTGTTTTTACTACATTGTTTAATAAGTTATTGATGCATTGGTTATAGATAAACACATGATAAATTAACTAAATCACAAGTTCTCTGGGTATACGCTGGTTTCACTAATCATAGTAGCGTGTACACACTAGTTCACTTCACAAAAGTAGCATATATAAATCTATTTGGGAAATGAAAAATTATTGATTTGATAATACTGATTCAACCCCCCTCTCAGTATTGTTTCCAACAATATCAACCAATAGTAATTTGATAACCAAAATGAACTACCTGGTGGAGTCCAGGCTTGCCTCAGTAAACTAAAACTTTGAGCATTGACCAACATCTGCATTTTTGACCTGTGGTAACTTTTGACTTTTTACCTGGTTGTAGGAAAAACTTCAATGGACATTTTCTCCCTCGTACGAAGGTCAAATGAGAATTCAGAGATACCACCAGAATCAGCGCGTTGAGATCTTCGACTTAATGCTAATTTTGTGAGCAATTAGGATGGTAAATTATGCACAACTCGAGAACAATTTTGCTACCTATGATTATCTGTCTTTAAACATATAACAAACTTTGACTTGACTTACAAGATCCATTCTGGATCAGAAGGTGGGGGGGATCTTTCATTGTAATTATGATACTCTATATGATGTTCATTAATTTAATACAAATGTTGTTCAAATGTTGTGCCTTTATTTCTTGTGGTGGATGAAGATCTAACATCTAGTTTTGGCTACTAGTTTCACCCAATACCTTATCTAAGGAGCTAGGGCCAACTCCTTAGCCAAGTACTGTTGTATTATTGGTAGAGTTTAGTAAGTTTACTAGTCACTTCAGTTGTTAGATTCTTGCATGTGCAATTTTCATTAATCCATTGTTAAAACTCTAGGGATTGACATTCTGTTGCAACAATATACATGTACTTGTTTATGTAATTTTGTTTCTCCTTTAATTGTCACTTGTGATTTGTTTTCTCACATTAAAAATTGCATAAGTCTAGAAGAAGAGTCTCATTCAATTTTCATTTAATTATAGATTCAAGTGTTTGAAAGTATCAATTGATAGAGTCATCACAAAATTTATTTTCTTTCCTTACAAGAGTTTTTCCATTTCATAGGTTATTTCATTTCTAGTAGCAAGTGTGAATTTCCTTTCATGTAAATTAGTTAGTCTTCCCTTTCTTGCAATTCTTTAATAGATTTTGTTTCAACAAGTAAACTAAAAGGGTGTGATCAATAAGGTAGTTATTTCCTTTTCATGCAATGTTCACTTGCTTTTAGTTAGTTAGTTGTTACAATAGGTTATTTCCTTTCCAATTCAATTAATTTATTTTTCTTGTGATTGGATTAGTTTCCTTCCAGTTTCTCATTCTCAGCCTCGATGACCTTGTCAAAAAGTATTCTAAGACTCCTATTTCTTAATCACTACTCTTGTTCCCATCACTACAACTTCATAGTTAGAATAATATTTGAATGAACTATCATAGCATATATAGTGTTGAACTGGTAAATCCCCTCTGCGGACAGAGGCGATCCCACTAGCCCAACACGGGTCTAGCAACAATCACACACGCTACACGCAGGTTCCTAATTGCATAAATCAAAGATCGATCAGAATGATCTACCTGGAATCCAACGCTAGTAATTGAAGGAGAAACGTCGCTCCCGTCCCTTTGCTTTGGATGGTCACAATCCTCACGCTCCACGTAAACGGACACCTGCACACGCAAAGAACGATACAAACACAAGCGTAAAATCCAGTATATGCAATTATATATCGGTCATAAAAGATACAACTCAAATACCATTGAAAGACACATGAGTGGAACCATAATGATAGTCGTTCATTAAACAATAAAAACAGAGAAAGATTACAACCAAAGGGTTCTGACGTTGAACCTCCTTTGACTGGGCAAGCAGCTAAATACGCCTTGCAAAGTGACCTCTTCTCTCTCAATATTTTGGTAGCATAACCCTTCTATAGTTCTCAATTCTCACTATCACTCCAGCATAATCTCAACACTCACAATAGCTCTAAAAAACTAGTTGGTTTAATGCAGGGTGACAGTCATTTATAGATGGAGGGGGAGGGAGTATGCATTGTATCAGGACACCTACTGAAGATTTAGCATTGTCCCAGAATAGCCACTGAACTTGGTTGTCATGGATAAAAAGATGACACTCGACCACTTTCATGAGATTTTTCCCCCAGAGAACTGTATGAACAAAGAGGAAAAAACACTTCAGTGCGCGCTGGCTAAAAATCATGACCAAATTTGGGTGGCGCGGGCTTTGCTCTATGACAGAGCGTCCATGGACGCACCCTCTTTTGAGGAACTGAGTCATTTGCACGGGTAAGACACTGTAGACCCACGCTAATGGAAAAAGGGCACTTTTTAGGGCTAATCTGCAAAAGGTGTCTTCAGGGAGTTTGAAGTTCATACTCAGGAGAATCCAACGCAAGTGTTTTTAAGTTGTGTCACTGGTCAGGTCCATAAATGTGTCCTCCAATGTGCGAAAGCAAGGGTAACAGGGACGGTGACAAACGGTGACAAATTACTGCGTAACACCCACCTTTAGCCTTTAGTGCTTTTCCCCGTGGTTTTCCAGCTTACATGCGACCGAGCGCTCAGGGGCTTTCCTTCTCGAGGGGTTTTGCCCAGCGATGCATAATTAGATTAGTGCTAAGCACTAATCGCGCATCAGAAATTGCTTCCTTTTTCTGATCTAGGCTTCCCAGGTGCTATTTTTTGCCTCCTGTGCAGTTTTGATGGGCCTTGGTCAGTGCGCTCTGCCCTTTTTCAATGGTTTTTTTCCTTACCAACCAGTTCTTGGTTCACCCCGCCAAATCTTCATTTTCCTTGATGAACTTTGTCCACAAACTGCTTGTTGTAGGTTTCCTGCGGTTCTGGTAGGTGATACATAAGCCTTAAATCTTGTCCAGTGAATGACCCAATGAGGTCTTGGCCTCGAGTCTTGAATTGTGTATCTATGATATCGGCACTGTCCAGTACCCACTTGACCATGTCTGTGTATGGAAGAATCTTCGGCCTTGTCGCTATTCGGTGCAAGAACGAACATGCAAGTTTAGTGATTGATGCTTCAAACAACCCCCGGGAGTTTGATGTTGCTTTAACCTCCATAACTCTTGGATTTTCTTCTTCGAGGACATTGTACATGCCTTCCCAAGTATTTATGCCGACATACTTGTTACAGGGGGTGTCTCTGTACAAGGGCATCATCTCTTTGTCCTCTACAATCGGAGCCTTTCCCTTCTTTCCCATTACTTTTTGCACACTACTGCGTATATTACTCTGCTTGTTGCTCCTGCAAATTTACAAGTAAGGAAAGAGATAAAGTGACGGGAAAGCTCTTTAATTCTGAAATCATATTAAATATACCACCCTACATGAAATAACCTTTCGATTAGTTTTAAATCTTATCTCATAAACGACCATCAACTAACCATTAAATTGACATTAATGCCCATAAGTTAATATCGAATTATGAGAAAAACTTTATTGAACAATGAGCCCTGCAGATCTACGATAAAGTGATTTTGCGATTTGTTTTACAATATCGTAGATCACAATATCGCTAATCCATTTTATCAACAATCATTTATCACCTTGAGCGTCTGCGAGATGCGATTTGTGAGATATCTTATCGCATATCGATGGATCAGGATATTTTACCTTAGGTGATATTTGCGGCATATGAAAGTTATGATGTGCGATGGATTTTTAAGGCGTGCGATCTCGCATCGCATTTTTGCAATTCCAAAAGCTTGTTTATATGATGTTCCCCATTATCCTTTGTGATGTGATGTTTTATTGTTAAGAGAACAATTTTATTTGGAACTTATCATAAAACTTAGTTTTTTTTTAGGTTTTGTAGGTGTTTTCCTAAGTTTATGATAGCATGTTTTATTCAAAGGTAAATATAAGTGCTAGTTTTTTATTTTTTAGAAGGGTCCCCATTTATTTAGCTTTATTGCTAAAACTAAATAAAATGGGGGTTGTTGTTAGCCACAACAGGACTCTAGTTTCCCGAAGGGAGACTTCACAAAATAGCATTATATCATCCAAAAATTGTTAGTGAGATAAGGATAGGTCATTTCCCCACAGGAAAATACCTTTGAGATGACCTGATTGAACAATTGATTTTATATATCTACCCAACCCTTCCACAACCAAAATGAAGAGGAAGGGAGAGATAACGTCTTCTTGTCAGAGGCCTCTAGATGCATTAAATGTATGGGAGGGGGGACTATTAATAAGGATCGAAAACACTGGGGAGAAGATAAGAGAGGAAATCCATTGGATCCATCACGAGTCAAAACCGAAGGCTTTCAGAGTATTTAGTAGGAAAGTCCAATTGAGGTCATTGTAAGCTTTGGATAGGTAAAATTTTATCAACATGCCCTTAGATTTAAGACTCTCGAGTGACTGAATTTCCTCCTGAGCAGTAATAATGCCATCCAGAATTTGGCGACCTTGGACAAAACCAATTTTCTCAGGAGTGATCAGAGAAGGAAGAAAAGGTTTAAGGCGGTTGACCATAATGGTGGAGAGGATTTTATAGATGACATTACATAGAGAAATAGGTCTAAACCCCTGGGGATCTTCAGAATGGGAAGTTTTCAGAATCAGAACTATAAAAGTGGAATTACGAGTGGGTTCTACCTGCTTGGATCGAAGCAATTCCTCAACAACTTCCAGAATGTCCTTACCGAGCATAGGCCAGGCCACTTGAAAGAATTTTGTAGTGAATTCATTAGGCCCCGAGGCTTTGTTTTTTCCAATCCTTTTACTACCTCCTCAACTTTCTCCAGAGTGATGGCCCTCATCAATGCCAGATTTTGATCTCTACCAACCAACTAGGGAATATGCCTTGTGATACGCCTGATCGCTTCTAATCTATCTAGACATAATTCTAACAAAAGGTTGTGGAAATGGTCGGCGAGAAGGGTTTCCATATCTTCATGTTATACCAATTGGTTCCCCTCAAAATCAAGCAAGGAAAATATTCTATTTTGCTACCTATGTTGTATCATAGCTTTATAAAGAAACACATGTTTCTATCCCCTTCACATAGCCATTGAACCCTAGATTTTTATTTCCAGAGGATCCCCTCCTAATTTCTTCATTCCTCTATCCAAGTTAGGAGTTTTACTTCTTCTACTATGAGGGGTCCATAATGATATTTGGTAATTATATGTTGTTACACCTTTTCCATGTGGGCCTGCAGGATTTCTTGATCTTTCTAGATGTGTCCAAATTCTAATTTATTCCATTTTTTGATCTATTGCTTTAGATCCTTCAGGAAGAGTTGGAAAGTATGCATGCAGTTTTTCCCCTGAACCGAACTGGATTCCCACCAGTCCTTTAATTTGTCAAGAAAGGACGGATCCTACAACCAGAAGGACTCAAACCTGAAAGGTCTATTGCGATGGCCCAACTTCAAATCCATTTCTAGTCAGATCGGCCAATGGTTCGATCCAAGGCATGGCATAATAGAAGCTTCAAAGAAAGTTTACTTGCTGAAAAGTTCTTTAGAGACCAAGAATCTATCTAGCTGGGAGGCAAATTGGTGCGACCCGACCCTATGGTTGTTCCACGTAAATATCTCGTTGACTGTGGGAATATCTACAAGTTTCAAATCTGCCATCAAGGTTCTAAAAGTTCCATTTCTGACTCCCAGCATCTTATCCCACACTTTTTGTCTTCTAGCGAGGTTATGAGGTTAAAGGCTCCCCCAATCAGCGAAATTTTTTCCTTGCTCATAGTTCTAAGCTTTCCTATATTCTAAAGGAAAGCTTCCTTCTCCCCTGGAATATGAGGGTCGTAGACCGATGAGATTAATACCCACTCGCTAGTCCTAATATGTCTAAATCTCCCAGAGAGGATGTGAGGCACATTGACCTAGTGGTAAAAAAGAATTTTCGTAGGGTTCCAGAGAATGGAAATACCCCCTGCACTACCCCTTGCATCTAAAGCTATTACTTCATACTTGGGACACATATCACTAAATATTTATTCTATTCTTGCCCCTGTAACCTTTGTTTCCTAAAGCGACACAATTTGGGGCTTCTCCTTTTTGTGGCGATCTTGTAAATATCTCTGTTTACCTCGGCTATTGAGGCCCCTCATATTCCAGGAGATTATAATCATTGGGAAACTTTGTTGATTTGGTGGAAAACCATTGATAGTGGTACCGCCCATCTAGAATTGACTAACAAATCTCCAACCATCTAGATTGATTCCTAGAGGTTTTTCCTTCCACATTTCTTACCTCTCTTTCTTTGGCTACCATGATCCTATGAACCCCCCAACTCGGATCCAATGGGATCTAGTGGATCAGGTAGATTTTGGCTCTGTTTTACCTTATATTGCTAGAAAGTGTCACAATATAGTTTCTTTTGATCCTCCAGAATGAACCTCTCATCCTGATTCCTCCATTCATGCAATAATATTTTCAACACTAATTGTTCTACACTCAGATCCTCGTTTGAGGCATCAATATCCATGGTGGAGAGATCCATGGACTGCTCCTATTCTTCCTTATCTGAGGGTTCCATTTGAGATTTCATTTTTGGATTAGAGGTTGTTTTCGGTGGTTCTCTCCCTCGTGCAAAGTCTTTCAGTGGATATGTTGCTTTGGATCTTTCCCCCAAATCTTGCAAAACCCCAAAGCGATTTTGGTTCTCCGGTTTTCTTTGTTGTGCTGAAGGTTGTGATTGGGTCGACTTTGCATTCTTCTTCTAATGTGATACCTCTTGAAAACCCTCGTTATCATCTTGCGGTGAAGTCGATTCCTTGGGTTGAGGCTTGACAATTGATTCCATTTGATTCAATGGGCAAGCCTTGGATAAATGGCCATACTCATGGCACCGACAATAGCGAAAAGCAATGTGTTTGTAATCCAGTAGCTACTGCGAAATCTCATCTTGATATTCCATTTCTATGAATTCAGGGAGGGGCTCAGTGATATTCATATAAACATAGATTCGGGCATACAAAGTGTATCACCCCCGACGAGTCGATTGAACCACTTTCACGAAACCTCCAATAGAATTGTCGATCCCTTCCAAAATTTAAAGATCCCAAAAATCTACCGGTAAAGCGAAGAGATGAACCCAGACAGGGGAAGCCATGAACTGTTCATGATTTGGGTTGTAGCATTCCTCCTAGTATGTCATGAAAAGTTCTGCATTGTAATAAAAGTATGGCCCGTTTTCAAAAATCCTCTCCTTATGCTCCAGGTTAGAGAATATCACTGTGAAGAAGCCTCTAGCTCCTAGCTTTAGATCTATATGGCCTTTGGGTTGCCATTTTAGTTGGATCCATTTAATTAAATCCTTTTTAGATGGCCAAATTCCAATAAACTTACAGACCAGGGCATGATCCTTCATGTATTTGTGGTAGCTCTCTAGTTTGTTGGAGGGCATCATGAATCTGGGTTTCTTGGTTGCTCGTGGGAGGCATTGCTCGCTGATTCAATCCTTACATTGGGCTCCCATTACATGTCCCTCATTAGGGTCAACTCCATGGAGATGGTCAATTAACACTCCTATTTTGCCGCTGGTTTCACCTCCTGCCATACTTCGATAGCAGGGGATCTCCTCCCCCCCCCCCAACCCCCCCGCAGGGGTGCTCATTTCCCCCTGTCAGAGCCCTCTAGTGAGAAAATAATGGTTGCATAAAATGAAATTCTAGTGCTATCAGGTGCTTAAGAAACTGCTCAAAACCCTATCAGAGTTCATTTGTTTTCC
>APFE030351704.1:0-13471 GCA_000404065.3 Pinus taeda
AAGAACTGGTATGCAAGTTAAAGAAGTATTTGTATGGGTTAAAACAGTCACCAAGGATGTGGTATCAGAAATTT
This sequence comes from Pinus taeda, assembly GCA_000404065.3. NCBI lineage: Eukaryota > Viridiplantae > Streptophyta > Pinopsida > Pinales > Pinaceae > Pinus > Pinus taeda. The sequence continues at coordinate 75 of APFE030351704.1, forward strand.
GATATATTTATATGGGGACTTGGCTTCACCAGAAGAAAAGAAGATCACTATGTGTATTTTAAATTAATCGGTGACCGTGTTATTTATCTGGTCTTGAATGTGGATGATATGTTGCTGGTTGGAAATGACAAAGAAATTATCCAGGATTTGAAGACCCATTTGTCATCCAAATTTGACATGAAAGATCTTGGTGCTGCAAACTATATTTTGGGCATGGAAATTAAAAGAGATCGGACAAAGAGGAAGCTCTGGTTAAACCAGAGGAAGTATTTCGAGACAATATTGTAGAGATTTAATATGTAGTATAGTAAACCGGTGAAGGTTCCTATTCTTGTAGGTGTAAAGTTATCTACTGAACAGTGTCCCAAGACACAAGAAGAGGAAGAGGACAAGTCTCATGTTCCATATGCAAGTGCAATTGATAGCCTGATGTATGCGATGGTCTGTACTAGACTAGACATTGCACATGCAGTGGGAGTATTGAGCACATTTATGTCAGGAGCACTGGACAACAATGAAGTGAGTTTTCAGGTATTTTCATGGCACTAGTGATTATGGTTTGTGCTACCAAGGAAGACCAGGATTGGACAGAGTGTTGGATATTCATGGCTTTGTTGATATAGACTGGGTTGGAGATCTGGATCAAAGAAGATCTACAAGTGGGTATGTGTTTAACCTATTTGGAGGTTCAGAGAGTTGGATGAGTAAAAAACAATCTATAGTGGCACTATCAACTATAGAGGCAGAATACATGGCAACCACTCATGCAAGCAAGGAAGCAGTTTGGTTGCAAAGATTGTGTTCAAGTATGGGGCTAGTACAAGGAGCTATAAGGATAGACTGTGATAGCCAAAGTGCAATTTTCTTGGCAAAGAACCCTGCATATCATTCAAAGACAAAGCACGTTGATGTTCAGTATCACTTTGTGAGGGATATGATAGAAGACAAAAAGTGTTTCTTGTAAAGGTGGACACTATGAAGAATACTGCAGATGCATTTACAAAATCTATGAGCTCTGAGAAGTTCTCTTGGTGTAGAGAAACAATGGGCATTGCAGGGTTGGATAAATGAATAAGCTATCTTGTGCCCCCCTGTGGAAAGAAAACAACAAGTGCGAGAATGTTGGGTTGTGTTATATTCTTTCCACGAGTAGCCCATGTAGTTAACCAGGGGGTTAGAGGGGGGGTAGAGCCCCCTGTTTGTTGCGTTGATTGCATAGTGGGGGGGTCATAGGGGGTTTGAGGGGTGCAGGCAACCCCACTCTATGGGGTCCAAGGAAGTGCCCCAAAACATTTTGGTTTTGGAACCTATGTTAGGTTGGGCGGACCCACCTATGGTTTTGTGCATGATTTTCGCACATGTTTCTGGACACGACAGTTTTCAGCCCATGGTTTTGGAAGCAATGGTTTGTATTGGATGCTTCAGCATGTATAAATATGTATTATAAAATTGAAAGGAACATAATGAAAAATCAAGCTGGTAGTCCCGATTTTGGGATCCAGAGGAAAATCTCTGTGTATATGTGTTTTATGTGTTAGGCTCTCGCATTGTTTATTTTTTGTGTTTTAGAATTCATATGCAGGTAATTTTTGTACGGGGTTAAAAATTACATTCATCTCCATCGGTGTGGCCATGGACTTTAATTCTACCATTCAAAAAATTTCTAGAATTTTGACAACATATTTCCCTTGAGAAAGGAAAATATCAGTAAGTCTCTTCCACACCTCTGAGCCTAGGAAGTAGTGCATTAATTTGAGGTCTTTCATCTCAAATTCAGAAGCCAATTCCCTCTTACACTCAAGGATAAGAGGCTCTCCACCTATCAAGAATATATCATGAACATATAATACTAAAATCAGGGGCATACCTTGCGATACTTTGAAGTAGAGGTTTGGGTCAACGTTTCTTCTTGTAAATCCAAGCTTCATCAGGTAGCTATCAATGCTAGCATACCAAGCCTTGGGGGCTTGCTTCAATCCATAGAGTGATTTCTTAAGCTTGCACACATGATTTTTCATGTCCAGCTCCTTAAATCTCTGAGGTTTTTCAACATATACTTCTTCCTTGAGTACACCATGTAGAAACGTGGTCTTCACATCCATTCAGTGAAGAGTCCATCCTTGGCTTATAGCTAGAGAAAAAATAGATCAAGTAATAGTATAGTGTTTCAGGTAGAATCGCCCTAGGGTCTTGGGTTGGGAACCCCAACAGAGCGGAGGGCATACATAATAAAGAGACACACAAACTGCCAGTCCTAATACTTAAACAATTAAACTTGGTACAAAAGGTCTTACCCGTAGGTCCTACGTTTGAGGTTGTTTCCGTAGGGTTCAAACCCTTTGCTTCTTCCTTGCACTTTAAGACCTGCAATTCATTCAAGACAAAGCATATACACCAAAAATAATTGAAATCATGTTCATGATATCAAGGTTAGATCATATAAGCATGTAAGAAAATAAGCATTAACATGAGATTTTATAAGCAAATCATGACATAAATTAATGCGTAAAGACCATAATCATCAGGAACAAGACATTACCTCTTTATTAATGTAAGCTAAAGAAAATACGGAAGAACTACAACCCGAGTATTTCATTGGCTCCAAGCAAAACTATCCTCTGGATCCATCCTACTTAGGCCTTAGTAATCCTATTCCATAAGTATACACAAGGATGTCATGAAGGGATGATGAACATCTCAAGAAGGAAATAGGGGTTTCCTATGATTGGGAGTGCAGAAGGCACATGGATATCTTCAGACTTGATCGGGAATGTAATCGATTATAATATCAATATCTAATCCTTCCTCCTCCTTGAATCCTTCTCGTGGATATGTATTTATACTTCTCCAAATTAGTTTTTTTCAGTTGGGAAACAGTTGGGCCACGGGCTATAGTAGGTGGGTATCTGGTCAAACCCGTAAACTCCACTTGAATTAAGGGAGATTATATATTTTTTAATGTTTTAACACATATACGCAGGTTTGTTATAGGCTAACCCATGTGTACACGCACTTTAGATATGGCATAATCATGTATGGGATTTAAAACATTGTTTTTTAGAGAATAGACCAAGTCTAGTAGGGAAGGGTTGCTCTAGGCCATATCATAGAGCATCAAATCTACCAAGGGTGGTAAATGGTGCTATAACAGATGCCCCCTAATATATGAGGTTAGAAGGGGTACATGATGGCAAAAATGTATTAAGTGTATAGAAAGAATCATGCGAGGATCTGAGAGGAGTTCACCAGATTTCAGCCTACCAAGCCAGTGGAAGAGATAAAAAGGAAAGTCGTTGTCTGAGGTGGGCATACCCAAGCTCAGAGATAATAAAGCATGTCCACATATAAAATACAAAAGTGGACCCAATATGTATACAAGTATAAAATAACTGAAAATACATAGTGGATCATCTAATCATATCCATAGACGTACATGTAACATTATCACATATAAGGTAGAAAGCTAATCACTGAAGTCATAAATCTTATCCAAAAAGTATCAAGTCAAATAGTGGAATAAATGGTACTGAATGCAACTCAGGTGCCAACATATAGGATGTTGTTGTGATGAACTGCAACATATAAGGTAGATGGTGTCACTAGAAAAAATAGGGGGAACTGAAAATGAACCAACAAATGTTGGTGCAAACCCGAGGTCTTCACCGATCGCCATGGTACATTTCTACACAATGGGAATAAATGATCTGAATTCGACCATGTGAGAAATCGTTTAATTACTGGTCATTGAAGTATATTGTTAACAAATGCGATACTACTCACTGATAATGATGATGAGAGCCAATGTACCCAGTACAATCTAACAAGTGTGAATAAATGATCTGAAGTCAAACACTTGGAAGAATCTATCAATCAAGAGACAATGATGTATTCCAATTGTTGATAGTGAAGGAATCTACCATTGATGACTGCAAACCCTAAGGTACTGCCAAATGGACTCTAGACCATGTTCCCAAATAAATGGGTTGAATTTGATGGGAAACGATTTGCTGGAAGGAAGGCATTAAGGCATCTTTCATCAATCCAATGCGAGTGTTACCCGCAGGAAAATAATGTGGAAGGAATTGAATGAAGAAAGATGTAGTAACCAAACCGAAGCACATTTTCAGTGTACACAAGATGTAGCTAGCGCACAACAGAAACCCTTTGTACTATTTAAGTATTAGGATTGCTTGTTTGTGTGTCTCTTTATGTTGTATGTCCTCCGCTCTATTGGGGTTCCCAACCCAAGGCCTTAGGGTGATTCTACCCGAAACATAATTGGAAACTCAATAAAGAAGCAAAGGTTAATTCTTTTTTCAAAGCATCAAATGAGTGTTGCGCGGAATCATCCCATATAAATGGGACCCCTTTCTTGAGAAGTCTCATAAATCCTTTAGCAATCTCAGCACAATTAGCGATAAATATCCTTAAGAAATTGGATTTTCCTTAAAGAATCTGAAGTTCAAAAATAGTGGATGGGGTAGGAAATTGAAGTATTGCCTCAACCTTGAAGGGATCTACATGAATCCATTCAGTAGAAATGATGAATCCCAACAACCGACCAAACGTGATGGCAGAAACACACTTATTTGGATTCAATGGATTTTGTAGAAATGATATCGTTCAAAACTTAATCGAAGATGCTTGGGATGATCAATTCTCTTTAGAGAATGGGCAACTAAATCATCCAAGTAGGCTTCGATAATATGTTTGATATCATGGAAGGCATATGACATGGCCTGCTAAAAGGTAGCTCCAACGTTATTAAGGCCAAAAGGCATATTATTATATGAAAATGTACCCCAGGGGCAAATAAAAGTTATCTTATGTTGATCTTCTGATGAATAGTGATTTTATTATAACCAGAAAATCTATCCATAAAAGAGAAAATCTCATTACTTGCACACTCATCGATAATCTGATCAATAAATGGTGTGGGGTAATTATCCTTAGGACAAGCCTTATTCAAGTCCCTAAAGTCAATGCACACACAGATCGTTCCTTTCTTCTTCTCAATCGAGATTGGATTTGAGACCCACTTAGTTAAAAGAACGAGGTATATGAAACTCACCTTAAGAAAATTTTCAACCTCAACTTTGATCGTTGTTGCGTTCCAAGGGTTTACCGGTCGAAGCTTCTGGTGGATAGGTTTTGCATTTTCATATGTCTTGATCTCATGCTGGACTATAGATGGATATATCCCAAGCATTTCCTCATAAGACCAAGAAAACACGTCTCAGCACTCTGTAAAGAGATCAGTATAAATTCGAATTTCTTCAAGGGAACAATCAGCTCCAATGAAGTTATTCTCGATAACGTTGGGATTCCTAGAGATGTTCATTGGAACAATTTTTGAAATAACAGACATGTTACCTTTGACCGAAACTTGCGCTAGAGCCAAAGGATTTAATACTGCGTAAACATCACCAGTAGATGAAGGACTGAGAAATCTTGATTCTATTTATCGCAAATCAAGGAGGAAATATGGACGATGATGAAAATCATCCCATGACCTCTCAATACCCGCCATTGCTTCTTCAGATGGCAAAACGGTATCTAGGAAATCCATAGCAAAAGTTGAATCTAGATTCCAAGCCGAAGACACATCCCCATCTAGATCCTTCGGTGAAAGAGGAGTAGGATCGAATTCTACATTGCTAACTATAGATTGATAAGAAATTTCAGCTACAGACATAGGAAATTCCATTCCACCCACTTGCCCCTCATAAAATGTGGTGGTAGAAGAGGGTAAGGGCCAAGGATCCAAAAAATAATGACTTCTAAAGAACTCTCTTTGAGAAGGTGCCTTGGAAGATGAAATAGCATTAATTCGAGCAATAGGAGCAAGAAAATCAAAGGTACCCATTAAGGAAGAATACATCCCAACTCCTAGATTCTCAATAGACTCCTTAGGATTGTTCACTAAGGGAACGATAGATTTAGAAGATGCATTGGATTCACCCAGAGAGTAATCCATCTGATTAACCGTTACAATTCTCCCTTCATGAGGAAAATAGAGGATGAGGAACAACGATGATACAAGAGCATCCATCTCGTAAACCCAATTTCTTCCCAAAAGGAGATTATAATCCAAATTTGCATCAACTATTTCTAATTTGATATTTACAACCTTGCCCCCAACATAGATGGGAAAGGCTGGAATAATCCCATGTGGCCTATGAGAATGACCATCAAATGTTATTAAGAGAGTAGGTGACGGAACATCCTGAGGTGATCCAATAACCTTCCAACATGATATAGACATTATGCATGTGGAAGCTCCCTCACCAACTACGATTCGAAAGATATTGGTATTTCGGTATGTAGACCTGATTTTAAATCCATATGATGTGGGAGTCTCTTCTGGATATTCGACATGTTGAATGTAAGGATAAGAGAGTTCTTCAGATATACCACTATGATTGCAGTGAGAAACGTACTCCTTTGTGCTGGGCACGATTGGAGTACCTCTAACACTGACATGACACAAGGACTCTAAGCCAAATCTTCTATAATGGAGTAGTTCTGAGCTTCCTTGGCATTATGGTTGATTGTTGAATGCTTTGCGGAGCCTTTCGACATTTGAGGTATAGGCTCAACTACCAGCCTCTCGATATGGATTGGCTCTGAAACATTAGGAGTACTCTTGGCCTTAGATGCTTCTGGTTCACCATAATCACATTGCCATGTTGAAAAGTCAACACGTGAACTCATCATATAAACATTTGATGGATATTCCCCTTCCTGTTTTCCCCCAGTGGGGGTACAAGTACTAGAATTTGCGCTAGCTAGCAACTACTGCCCTTGGGGAAAAGGTTTAGTTAGCACAGCCTAGGATATAGAAGATCCTTGCTAAACCAAAAAGTGCTGAGCATCCTGAATATTTGGGAAAAGATGAGTCAAATGGTCACCATTAGATAACTTGCATGGAAACTTCACTTTCTTCTTGGACTCTTTTTGACCCTCCCTAGAATCACTATCGGGCTTATTTGCATTACCCTTCCCATCTTGATTCTTTTTCTTACCACGTCCTTTCTTCTTCCCATCGAATTGTTGATTTCCTTTGGGTTTAGAAGTTTTAATGACGTTGATAGACGAAGGTTGAGAAAGCATGGGCACTAATGGCGATGCCTGAATAGAAGAAGCATTTTGCAAAGACAACTGTTGCAATTGGTTTAGCAGGTTAGCTGTGTTATTATCAATTGATCTGACTAGCCCATCAGCATGGGGACTCGGCTTCGGTTTGGAAAGATCAACCTTAGATCTAGGAGCATTAGGAAAATTTTTCTTAAGGATCCCACGAAGTCTCCTAGACCGACGAACTGGTCAATCAACCACTTTTAATTATTTAAGAGAACTAATTAAAGAATCAAAAAATTTATAAAGTTATGGCCAACTAGGAGCAAAGAGCACTCTCTAACAAAGTCCCTAGAAGATATAGTCAATCAAGCAACTTCCAAGTATTTCCATTCTGGGTGATGAGGACCAGATACCAAAATACAATAAAGTGAAATCAAGCACCTTCCAAAGATAGTTTTGGATAATAATGGCCCAAGCCTACTAGTGAAGGTGACAGAAACAATTACACTTTCCCCCCAGATAAAATCCTTTGCCAATGCAAGTACCCAAGCTTTGCAAGGATACCCTCAAGAAGTACTAATGAACATGATGCAATGTCTGCCTTAGTTGCCCTGGGATTCCCCTCTGTAATGACCTATGTGGTCCCTAGGAATAGAAACTATAGATACAAGTTCGTATCAAAATCCGGGCGGAACAGTCTCGGGGTGGGATTGATAAGCCATAAAGAGTGAAGTTAAATAAGTAGGTCCAGGAATCGTTTGATAGAGTGCTTATATGTGAAAGTTTAAGTCCCCAGGTTGTACTAGCAGTATTGGCACCCAATAAGGGTAGTGAATGGAAAATGTATATCAATTAATGGGCTATTAATATCATAAAGTACCAATTTCCCTTTCCAAGAATGAAGGACCTTATGAATTATTTGAGCAAATTGAAGTACTTTTCAAAGAAAGATTAGAAATTATATACCATCAAATTTGGATTAGGGATGGTGATGAATGGAGCAGGATTTTTAATATAAAGGATGGAATTTTTGAATGGTGAATTATGTTTTTTGGATTAGCTAATGTACCTAGTGGATTATGAGGTTAATGAACAAATTCTTCAAGTTGTTTGTTGGAAAGCTTGTCATTGTATATCTTGATGACATTCACAATTTTTTTTGTTTGCTTGACCCATGGGGGATTTGAACCTTGAATTTCATGGTTTACATAATACTTTATAACACAACGATCACCAATCAAGCTTCCCCTTATCAGCTGATGGAATTCACTTTTTTAGTGACTCCAAAGAATATCATTTAAAACATGTGGAGAAAGTGTTGGAATTTTTAAGGAAGAGAATTTGTTAAATTATAAAGCTAAAGAAGTGTACTTTCCTACAAAAATAGGTTGTTTACTTGGGTTTTGATGTTTGTAAAGAAAGTCTAGAAATGGGTATTGAAAAAGTTAAAATTCATTGTGGATTAGCTAATACCTTAGAGTGCTTTTATTGTGAGGAGTTTCCATGGCTTTGTAAGCTTTTATCAAAAGTTTATTAGAAACTTTAATGGTAATTATGCACCACTTACCTAATGTATAAAAAAATGAGCTTACTAATGGACAACAACTACAAATTATTTTGAAACCTTGAAGAAGAAGGTAGCCAAATATATATTATTAGAACTTTATATTTTAATAGGGTGTTTCAAGTCATTAGATTGTGATGTATGTGGTTCAATTATTGGAGTAATATTGAGTCAAGAAGGTAAGCTAATAGAATTCTTTAGTAAGAAGTTGAATGATTCTAGAAAGAATAATTTAGTCTATGTTAAAGATGTTTACACTATTGTTTAAGCTTTGAAGAAATGGAGACATCATTCACTACCTAGAGAATTTTTTGTTTACGTACAATAATTTGCTAGGAATGACATGTACACTATTGTTCAAGATTTCAAGAAATGGATACATCATCCACTACCTAGAGAATTTGTTGTTTACTAACAATAATCTACTAGGAATGACACGTAGTAGAACTTGTGACTTTCAGTGTGTTGTGGCCAGCAACAACCCCCCCGTTTTTTTTTCATTTAAGTGTTATCCAGAATATTAAATGAATGGGGACCCTTAGTTAAATTTTTGGAAAAGCAAGACTTTCCTTTCTTCAAAATAAGGTTACCATCATAAGCTTAGGAAGATCTTTTGAATACTTTAAAACCTAAGTTTATAATAAGAAAAAGTATTTAAAAATCTTAGCTGCATCGTAAAATGATAGTAAAGTACCATCATTTGGCTATCGCATCGCAATAGAAAAAAACTAATAAGAAAAACTTCAAGATTTGCTGATTTGCGATAACACTGATCACGAGATCGCATATCGCAGGAAATGGGCTAATGAAATTTGGCAAACGTAAAAATTTTGTGATCTACGACGATGTGATATTGCGATAGAACGATGGTTGTGACATTAAGCCAAACCAGCTCTGCGACGTTATATTTGCGATAGTGTGATAATGCGATAATGCGATGTTGCGATCTGCGAAGTTGCGAAGCAAATCACAAAATCACTCCATCGCGAATCTTTCGGTCACGCTAGTCAAGAAAGCCACTTACCATAATCTGACTCAAGATCATGCGCTTTAAATGTTAATAAAAGGATTAGTTGTCAGTTATTAATGAAATATGGACGCGTGCTTTTCAAATAATTACTTCACGTAAGGTGACATATTTGATGTATCTGCTGCATTTAAAACTCTCCCATCACCTTTCTTGATCAGTCATTTCCATTTCACTTGTGAGCCGCAAGGACAGAGAACAAAGGACTATATAAGGCAATACGCAGGAAGAAATGGGAAAGAAAAATAAAGCTTAGAGCTCCGAGATGAAGGGAATGGCACCTTTATATACAGACACAACGTGTAACAGAGACGCAGGGATATCAACATGGGAAGGCATGTACAGACTACTTGAAGAAGAAAACACCAGAATAATGAATGTTACCGCTGGCTCAGACTCACAGGGTTCTTCTGAAGCATCCCTAGAAGATTTAGCGTGCTCATTCCTACATAGGATAGTAGCAAGGCCCAAAATTCTCCCATATACGGACATGATCAAGTGGATACTTGATAATGCGGAAATGAAAGACAGACAGTTCAAGATTCAAGGACAAGGGCTCATCAGATCATTCGCTGCACAAGATTTAAAGCTCATGTATAATCTTCCTGAGCCGCAGGCAACTTACAATACGCAATTCATTGAAAAATTCATGGCAGGGAATCGGGACCTATCAGAGACCACCAATGATTGGTCCAGAAAAGATGAACCGCTCAAGAAAGACAAAAATGGTATGTACAACACTGGTTCCCTCACCTCCCCATATTGTTTTTCCGCGGCCATGCTCTCTAGATTATTTGGAAAACCAGATATCAATAAGTTTTCATCTGAATGGTTACCATTAATAGATGCTGCCACGAATGCCATAATTATAGATTGGGCCAAGATCTTTTCTGATAACCTAGTCAAGGCTATTCTCAATTACCGGTCTAAACGATCCATGTCTCAAAGTATCTATCCTCCTTTTTACCTATTCGCATATGTTATGGATTTGATTTGTTATGTGTCTAAATTTCCTGTTATGGGTTGGAAATGGACAGCTCAGGACCCATTACCCATCCATGTCTATCATAAGATATTATGGGACTCCTAGTTCATTCCCCATTTCTACCAAATTTGTCACGGGCTTGTCCTACCGTTGTATAGAATGTTATATGATAAAGACCCCCTAAGGTGCTCACCTGAGGCACAGATAGATATCATCCCCATTGCAAGATGGTTCGGGGAGGAATTATTCACCTATGTTAGAGTATTTGGAAGCACTATCCCCCCCATGTTCTACCTTTGTATATCCCCGATAAACTTCTGGCTCGAGAAATTGCATATCAAACCTGTTCAGAAGGCGGCCTAACAAAGGATTTAAAGGACAAGAAGAAGGCTATATGGCCACAGTTTCCTGTGGTTTGTGGGGCCTTTTCGCTGTTCGATGTAGGTCATGTGTTTACAGAAATCCAGAATATAACATGTCTGCAGCTATTTAAAATCCTGACAAGACCATTTGACCTAAATGAAATTGCTCAGAATTTCACAACTACAGTCAAGGTGAAGGTGTTCTTTGGGAAAAAGGATTTATTTTATGACTTATTCCAAAATAAAGGCTCGATTCAAGAAATTTTGCGGGAAGCCCAATCGCAATTATCTCCAGAAGACTTTCAAAATTTCAAGGTACACAGGGAAAAAAGATTGGCCACTATTCCTTTAGAAAAGCTGCGATTACCTGCTAGAGAACCAACTCCAAGAATTAGCCTCAGTGGAAATTCAAGTAGTTCCAGATCTAAATCTAAGTCTGTGCAAGAAGTATTGGGACATTCTAAAAGATCCGGGAATGACCAAAATAAGAGCGAAGAGGCAGCTAAGGACACGGCTCAGTCAATGGAAATTCCGCAACAGCAAGTTATTACTTACTCGCAAAAAGATCCTCCCTCTCTCATCATCAAATCGCCACCTGTCATAACCGAGCTGGATAAGGAATGGGAAACCTTCAATGAAATGATCAATCTTGAAGAACAAATCCCAAAAAAACCTACGAGCAATACTCAGATTGCAGAAGGAGTAATTCCAACCATAGTTAGCAGTATCTCAGAAAAAGAACATGCTCCTATCATTCCATCTTTTGAGCTTGTACTTAATATAGAAGAAATTCCTCCTCTGGACATCTTTTATAGTCCTCAACATAAAGCAGTAGTAAGGAGACAGAGAAAGAAAAGGAAGTTGGAAAATACACTGCATCAAGATGTTGAGCAATTGGACGTCTTATGGAAAGACCCCAACAGTAATCCAACTGAAAATCTCACTAAACTATCGCAGATCGCAGGAGCATATGCTTCTGCGACTATTGACAAAGCGTCAGAAGTACAGCAATTGTTAAAAGAACAAGAAGATCAAATACAGTTACTGCAACAACAATTGCAACAGGCCAATACTAATAATGAGGCACACAAACAACTTGAAAAGTTGCAGGAATATTTCCAGCAAATGCAAATAGGTTATCAAAGAAGTCTGGATGAGAAAGGAAAATGATTGCAAAATTTACGAGAGATGCATAAAGATGAGCCTAAGCTTACAAAGTTTATTTCAGAATCTATTGCCTTGAAAGAACAACTACTGCAACAACAAGAAGTGTTGGGACAAAAGATATCACAATGGAGTTACTATTGCGAAATGAGTGATAAGATTACTAATCAAGTGGTCGAATTACGAAGCGACTATGATCTGGCTAACAAAAAGGTGACTGATTATCTGACTTGGCAGGACGGAGATGAAGGAAAAGAGGCAGGCGCACCCAAAATAAATGAGAATCATAAAGAGTTGCTCTTTAGTAAGTGGGATGATCAAATCAAAGAAGCAGAAAAAGCGGCAGGAACAGCAGCTACAACAGCAAGTATTCTCATTGACTGTATAAATGAGAATTTGCACAGAGCAAATTTAATCGCTGAAACTACTCTGGGATATTTACTAAACAAACCAAAATTAGAGGAGGGTTGGAAGCAGAAAGCACAAGAAAAGGAAAAAGGAATCCAAGCACTAAAAAGATTAAATTGGGAATGTTACTAGACATATTTGGTAAAACCGCATAGTCAGTGGATGACCGTGAAATGTATCATAAATGCAGCTGAAAGGTGGTGCTAACACTCTTCGATTCCATTTTCTCAACCCAGCTCAAAGCAGAAGTTAATCAACTGACTCTCCTTGAACAAATGTTGAATACATGCAGCTTTAAAGACCAGATACAGAAATAGTTTACTTTGGAGTCTTATTTTTGCTTGAAAATTAGATTAGAAAAAGGGCGGTCATTTGAAAACCGCATCCTAATTTTTGTAAATAAACTATTATTAGATTTAGTTAGTAGTATTTAAACCCTTCTCATGCATTTAGAGAACAGTCCAGGAATTTGTCAAAAACATATCCTCAGAACATGCACTTTTGCACCCTCAGAGAAGGTTTTGATGAATGAAAGGATCAACATTTATTGATGTTTGCATTTGATGTATGCTACTGATGTTGCACTTCTGTACTCTTAGTAGATATTAGAACAAGGAGAGATAAATAATTGTTGCTTGAAGCTTATGAGTAGGACTAGTCATAACTGGTACTTTTATCTCTTGATCATTTCTGCTTATATTCTTAAAGAAATATACAGTTTTTAGTTGCTTATATGTTATTACATGAATTTTTGTGTTACCATTTGGCACTTTTGTACGGTGGAGCCATTTATTTATGTTTAATGTG
>APFE030351704.1:13977-31021 GCA_000404065.3 Pinus taeda
TGATCTTTATTACCAGTTATTATTTGAAATCTCTTTAGATCGCATAATAGAAGAATTACATCTCGGGTTAGCATAGATGAGATGTGCTGTTTTCATTAGATTACAATAGCATAGAGTTAGATTAAAGTAGTTTAGATAGAAACTTTTAGATCTGCAACATCCGATCCTGCACACACACACACCCTTAGATTGGGAAACTGGTCCCATTATCCCCAGTTGGACCCGCTATACCAAATGGATAAGGAGTTGTCAACCAAGGTCCGGACCGGGCGGTTATCCCGCTTGTTGTCGACCCGATTTTTGGGGCCTCAACATATTTGGCACTAGAAGGAGGGCCTGGACATGTTGTTTGTTGGAGTTGTGGGGAATTGTGATATTTGAATTAGGATGGCTTCTCTCAAACCTCCCATTTGGAGTTGTATCCATGTTTCCACCTCTTCCAACACCCCACCTGAAGTGGTAAGACTCTTGTCTCGGGTAAAATTCAATGGTAAGGGTAATTCTTCTGCTTTTAATCATACCCTTCAATTTATTCAAAATGTTTTAAGTTCAAACATCCAAGGAATTGACGAAGGCATTTTATGCAGAATTTTTACTCTCACATTCACAGTGGAAGCAAGAAACTGGTGTAGAACCCTCCCAGTTGCCTCAATTCACAGCTGGGACCAATTTGTCAAGGCTTTCATTTGTAAATTTGATTGCTATGATTATGATCAAGTATATGATGAAATTGAATATCTACGAAAAGAAGATGAATCTGTTAGGGATTTTAATATGCAATTCCATCTTAATTGTCTAAAATATGATATTGAGAACGAACTCATGAAGGAAGAACCTTCAGATTATGTTGAGCATAATTATTCCCTCCCTCCTATGCCCGATCCAGCAAAAATTAGTCCAAGTCTTGTTCCATTTTCTTCTAATATGAATGAAAATTCCAATTTGAATATGCACATCACTCATGATGAAGAAACTTCCCAAAGATTAGGAGACATGCTTGCTCTAATACAAGAGGACACAGGCGAGAATGTTGAAAGAAAGCCTGCCTTGGAACCATAAAGCAACTTGGAGACAAGGTTAGATAATATCATCGCAAGTCGGCAAATGCAGATGTCAAGGTTAGAACAACAAACTGATTGTCTTTCGGAAAATACATACACAAAGGTATGATCTAAAGCCTAATGTCTACGATGAATGTGATGAAAAAGATTTTTTTCACGATGATATTTTCAAATGCATTGTTTCAGAATCACATTTTTCTCTTTATCCTGATGTTTTTAGTGATGATAATTTTCTTCCCCTCAGTATTAATGATATCCCAAAAAATACAAAGGATTACCCAAATGAATCACCATTAAGATTTCAAGATAAAGAGACAGCTATAGAACCCCCTTTGGCCATTTACAAACATGAATGACTTGACCTTCCCTTTTTGAATATACTGGATGAAAAAGAGAAATCTATGGAACCCTGCGAAGTCATTTATGATAGTTACTTAGCCGATGATAATGTTGATTTATCTCAAGTAACTCAACAGAGCTCAGATAATGAGAGATATTCTAATTCAAGAATTATACCAGCCAATCCTCATTTCAAAGTAACGGATCATTTTCATGATTTTACTATCCAAGACAATATCCCGATCTATGATTCATATCGTGAGCAAACCACCATGCCTGTTCCCAATCATAATTCGTTTTCTGATTCACAAGACGAAATTCGAAATTACTCAAATCCCATAATTCTGGCCAGTTCTTGTGAAAAAAAAGATATTTCAAATCAATCCCAGTTGTGTTATAACATTAGTTGTACAGATAATCATTACATTCTTTCTCGCCTGCATTCATTTTGTATAAAATCGGATTGTGTTTTAAATTTTCAGACTTTTGATAGATTTCTATGGTATATTGAACACCTTATCAAAGAACATTTGAGAGATGCGTTACCATTTTGGAAAACTGAATTGTGTTATGGAAGTATAAAACTTTTTCAATTCCAAGATCAATCAATATCAACCTTCCTTAAAAAACTTCTATATCATCCAAAACATCATCAATGAGAGAAAGTACTTTTGAAAACTTGCCAGCAATTCACGATAATTAATAATTCTCTTTTGGGAAAATTCCATCTATCATTCATTATTTTTTTTAGTGATTTATATGTGGAAACTTTCCTTTTACGAAAAATTGCCAAAAGCTTGACTTTAACGCATAATAGATTTCATGCCATTGAAATTAAAAGCTCATATTCACAAACTAGCATGTCATCTTTCCTATTGAACGATCGCCAATCCATAACAGAAATTCATCCTGATTTTTATGATCCAATAGGTATCCAATTGGAAAGAAGATTTCATAAAGAAGAAATTTCAGGCAGAATTCTGACTGAAGTTACACTTTCTAATTCCACATTCAATGTTGACAGTCCAAGAAAAGTTTTATTCTTAACACTGATGTTTAAAAGGTACATACATGTAGGAATAAAAATGAAAAGATGGTTTCACTCGAAATATCATTTTACCTAGTCAATTTTTCTGTATATAGTTAAAATAGGAGTAGGAGTAATTTAGCTAGGTTATTAGGCAGATAATTTAATTTTTAAAAGTTGATAGGCAAAACAAAAGAAGAAATTATCCCTATTATGTACATAATCCAAGGGAATAGTTACCTCTCATTTCTTTAAATATTTCCCCCCCTAATAAAATCTGTTGTGGTTAACAGCATTTGACATTTATTAAAGACACCATTCCTCTTTCAGATTTTGAACTTTTGCTTGTATAAATAGCAAATATTTTGGAAACTTGATCTTTATTATTATTAGATGCAGTTAAAAAACTTTAACCCAGATACTATACTAGTTTCAACTTCAAAAAATTTGATGAAAGAAATCTTTAGTGAAGAAATTGTTTTATATCAGCACAATGAAAGGTATCAATAACGAAATGAAGATTCTCTGTAGAACAGCCATTTCCAAAAAACTCTAATATTGTCATCCAGAACTTTCTTAAGGAAAAAGATGACTTCCTCCCTGCTAGAGAAAATCGCAACATTCAGAGGAACAATCCATGAATACACTTTATCTTAAAGAATAAGAGGTCTCATCATGAGCCGGCTTATCATGATCACAGATATTATAACTTGCTGACTTTGCCAATACTGCCCACCAAAACAGGGCAATGACTCAAGATTGTTGAAATCAGGAGACAAGGGGTATCATCACGAGCCAGCTTGTTCAACAAAAGTGTAAATCAAGTGAATGACTGTGTCATTATTTGGCTACCAAACCAAAACATTGTTCTTTAAGAATAAAAAAACAAAATCAAAGCAATAAGTGTTAATGTGGGTTTTCTTTGAAAGTTGTAGATCACCTTAAG
The DNA here is from genome assembly GCA_000404065.3 of Pinus taeda. Taxonomy (NCBI): domain Eukaryota; kingdom Viridiplantae; phylum Streptophyta; class Pinopsida; order Pinales; family Pinaceae; genus Pinus; species Pinus taeda. The sequence continues at coordinate 17,351 of APFE030351704.1, forward strand.
CAGGATAAAGGATCATTGCTAGGTAATAGGTAACCCTGTCGAGGCTATGGACACCTGCTGGCAGCAGAGGCTCTACCTACGACAAATGAGCATATTTAAAACTGGTTCACAGGGAAAACTTTATTTTATCTTTACAAGACCAAGTAATGGCTGATGTAAATGCAAGGGCAAGCTGAGGAAGCAAATAATTAAAATAGAAAGAAGTTGAAACAAAATATCGTTGATGGTTTAGAGCATAATGTGCTTTATCTTTCAATAATAAAGATTAAAATTTCTAAAAACTTTCTATTTTGGAAGTTTGAAAAGTTCAAAAGAAAAGCAGAGATAACTGGTTCTCCCAAGTGAATCACCAATTGTTGTGGCCAGCAACAATCCCCCCTTTTTTTTTTCATTTAAGTGTTATCCAGAATACCAAATGAATGGGGACCCTTAGTTAATTTTTTGGAAAATCAAGACTTTCCTTTCTTCAAAATAAGGTTACCATCATAAGCTTAGGAAGATCTTTTGAATACTTTAAAACCTAAGTTTATAATAAGAAAAAGTCTTTGAAAAGCTTAGCTGCATCATAAAATGATAGTAAAGTACCATCATTTGGCTATCGCATCGCAATAGAAAAAAACTAATAAGAAAAACTTCAAGATTTACCGATTTGCGATAACACCGATCGCAAGATCGCATATCGCAGGAAATGGGCTAATGAAATTTGGCAAACGTAAAACTTCTACGATCTGCAACGATGCAATATCGCGATAGAACGATGGTTGCGACATTAAGCCAAACCAGCTCTGCGACATTATATTTGCGATAGTGCGATAATGCGATAATGCGATGTCGCGATCTGCGAAGTTGCGAAGCAAATCGCAATATCACTCCATCGCGAATCTTTCGGTCACGCTATTCAAGAAAAGCCACTTACCATAATCTGACTCAATATCATGCGCTTTAAATGTTAATAAAAGGATTAGTTGTCAGTTATTAATGAAATATGGACGCGTGCTTTTCAAAGAATTACTTCACGTAAGGTGACATATTTGATGTATCTGCTGCATTTAAAACTCTCCCATCACCTTTCTTGATCAGTCATTTCCATTTCACTTGTGAGTCGCAGGGACAGAGAACGGAGGACTATACAAGGCAATACGCAGGAAGAAATGGGAAAGAAAAATAAAGCTCAGAGCTCCGAGATGAAGGGAATGGCACCTTTATATACAGACACAACGTGTAACAGAGACGCAGGGATATCAACATGGGAAGGCATGTACAGACTGCTTGAAGAAGAAAACCCCAGAATAATGAATGTTATCGCTAGCTTAGACCCATAGGGTTCTTCCCAAGCATCCCTAGAAGATTTAGCATGCTCATTCCTACATAGGTTAGCAGCAAGGCCCAAAATTCTCCCATATACGGACATGATCAAGTGGATACTTGATAAAGCAGAAATGAAAGACAGACAGCTCAGGATTCAAGGACAATGGCTCATCGGATCATTCACTGCACAAGATTTAAAGCTCATGTATCATCTTCCTGAGCTGCAGGCAACTTACAATACATAATTCATTGAAAAATTCGTGGCAGAGAACTCAAACCTATCAGAGACCACCAACGAATTGTCCAGAAAAGATGAACTGCTCAAGAAAGACAAAAATGGTATATACAGCACTGGTTCCCTCACCTCCCCATATTGTTTTGCTGTGGCCATGCTCTGTAGATTATTTGGAAAACCAGATATCAATAAGTTTTCATCTGAATGGTTACCATTAATAGATGCTGCCAGGAATGCCATAATTATAGATTGGGCCAAGATCTTTTCTGATAACCTAGTCAAGGCTATTCTCAATTACCGTTCTAAAAGATCCATGTCTCAAAGGATCTATCCTCCTTTTTACCTATCCCCATATGTTATGGATTCGATTTGTTATGTGTCTAAATTTATTGTTATGGGTTGGAAATGGACAACTCAGGACCCATTACCCATCCATGTCTATCATAAGATATTATGGGACTCCCAGTTCATTCCCCATTTCTACCAAATTTGTCACGGGCTTGTCCTACCCTTGTATAGAATGTTATATGATAAAGACCCCCTGAGGTGCTCACCTGAGGCACAGATAGATATCATCCCCATCGCAAGATGGTTCGGGGAGGAATTATTCACCTATGTTAGAGTATTTGGAAGCACTGTCCCCCCCCATGTTTTACCTTTGTATATCCCCAATAAACTTCTGGCTCGAGAAATTTCATATCAAACTTGTTCAGAAGGCAGCCTAACAAAGGATTTAAAGGACAAGAAGAAGGCTATATGGCCACAGTTTCCTGTGGTTTGTGGGGCCTTTTCACTATTCGATGTAGGTCATGCGTTTACAAAAATCCAGAATATAACATGTCTGTAGTTATTTAAAATCCCGGCAAGACCAGTTGACCTAAATGAAATTGCTCAGAATTTCACAACTACAGTCAAGGTGAAGGTGTTCTTTGGGAAAAAGGATTTATTTGATGACTTATTCCAAAATAAAGGCTCGCTTCAAGAAATTTTATGGGAAGCCCAATCGAAATTATCTCCAGAATACTTTCAAAATTTCAAGGTATACAAGGAAAAAAGATTGGCGACTATTCCTTTAGAAAAGCTGCGATTACCTGCTAGAGAACCAACTCCAAGCATTAGCCTCAGTGGAAATTCAAGCAGTTCCAGATCTAAATATAAGTCTGCGCAAGAAGTATCTGAACATTCTAAAAGATCCGGGAACGACCACAATAAGAGCAAAGAGGCAGTGAAGGACACGGCTCAGTCAATGGAAATTCCGCAACAGCAATTTATTACCTGCTCGCAAAAAGATCCTCCCTCTCTCATCATCGAATCGCCACCTGTCATAACCGAGCTGGATAAGGAATGGGAAACCTTCAATGAAATGATTAATCTTGAAGGAAAAATCCCAAAAACACCTACGAGCAATACTCAGATTGTAGAAGGAGTAATCCCAACCATAGTCAGCAGTATCTTAGAAAAAGAACATGCTCCTATCATTCCATCTTCTGAGCTTGTACTTAATATAGAAGAAATTCCTCCTCTGGACATCTTTTATAGTCCTCAACATAAAGTAGTAGTAAGGAGACAGAGAAAGAAAAGGAAGTTGTAAAATACACTGCATCAAGACGCTGAGCAATTGGACGTCTTATGGAAAGGCCCCAACAGTAATCCAACTGAAAATCTCACTAAACTGTCGCAGATCGCAGGAGCATATGCTTATGCGACTATTGACAAAGCGTGAGAAGTACAATAATTGTTAAAAGAACAAGAAGATCAAATACAGTTACTGCAACAACAATTGCAACAGGCCAATACTAATAATGAGGCACACAAACAGCTTGAAAAGTTGCAGGAAGATTTCCAGCAAATGCAAATAGGTTATCAAAGAAGTCTGGACAAGAAAGGAAAATAATTGCAAAATTTACAAGAGATGCATAAAGATGAGCCTAAGCTTACAGAGTTTATTTCAGAATCTATTGCCTTGAAATAACAACTACTGCAACAACAAGAAGTGTTGGGACAAAAGATATCACAATGGAGTTACTATTGCAAAATGAGTGATAAGATCACTAATCAAGTGGTCGAATTACGAAGCGACTATGATCTGGCTGAAAAACAGGTGACTGATTATCTGACTTGGCAGGATGGAGATGAAGGAAAAGCGGTAGGCGCACCCAGAATAAATGAGAATCATAAAGATTTGCTCTTTAGTAAGTGGGATGATCAAACCAAAGAAGCAGAAAAAGCGGCAGGAACAGCAGCTACAACAGCAAGTATTCTCATTGATTGTATAAATGAGAATTTTCACAGAGCAAATTTAATCGCTGAAACTACTCCGGGATATTTATCAAACAAACCAAAATTAGAGGAGGGTTGGAAGCAGAAAGCACAAGAAAAGGAAAAAGGAATCCAAGCACTAAAAAGATTAAATTGGGAATGTTACTGAACATATTTGGTAAAACCGCATAGTCAGTGGATGACCGTGAAATGTATCATAAATGGAGCTGAAAAGGTGGTGCCAGCACTCGTCGATTCTGTTTTCTCAGCCCAGCTCAAAGTAGAAGTTAACCGACCGACTCTCCTTGAACAAATGTTGAATACATGCAGCTTTAAAGACCAGATACAGAAATAGTGTACTTTGGAGTCTTATTTTTGCTTGAAAATTAGATTAGAAAAAGGGCGGCCATTTGAAAACCGCATCCTAATTTTTGTAAATAAACTATTATTAGATTTAGTTAGTAGTATTTAAACCCTTCTCATGCATTTAGAGAAGGGTCCAGGAATTTGTCAAAAACTTATCCTAAGAACATGCACTTTTGCACCCTCATAGGAGGTTTTGGTGAATGAAAGGATCAAGATTTATTGATGTTTGCATTTGATGTCTGCTACTGATGTTGCACTTCTGTACTCTTAGTAGATATTAGAACAAGGAGAGATAAATCATTGTCGCTTGAAGCTTATGAGTAGGACTAGTCATAAATGGTACTTTTATCTCTTGATCATTTATGCTTATATTCTTAAAGCAATATACAGTTTTTAGTTGCTTATATGTTATTACATGAATGTTTGTGTTACCATTTGGCACTTTTGTATGGTGGAGCCATTTATTTATGTTTAATGTGTGAATAACTTATTATGTGATATGTTGTTCACAACTGTTTTGACTAACTTTTTATGCAAAGTGGTTCATCTTAATTGATTTCCATTCTTATAATCGCTGAATGATATTTATTACCAGTTATTATTTGAAATCTCTTTAGATTGCATAATAGAAGAATTACATCCCAGGTTAGCATAGATTAGATGTGTTGTTTTCATTAGATTACAATAGCATAGAGTTAGATTAAAGTAGTTTAGATAGGAACTTTTAGATCTGCAACATCCGATCCTGCACACACACACACCCTTAGATTGGGAAACTAGTCCCATTATCCCCAGTTGGACCCACTATACCAAATAGATAAGGAGCTGTCAACCAAGGTCTAGACCGGGCGGTTATCCCCCTTGTTGTTGACCCGATTTTCGGGGCTTCAACACAGTGGTGAGGTCGCACATAGTTCCAAAGTTAGCTCTAGTATTTATGTGATTACACATACATAGGACTCTATTCTATTTCATAACACAATGAAAATACATTATTATACATAAATGTGGGAGCTTTCGCATCCCCAATCCATATGGGATGAATTTGATGTAATCCAATATGATGTTTAATTGAATAAACATGAACTAATGTCCTTTGAGTTGTCCTCGTGTTGTTATGTTGCATTGCATTAATTGTGGCACCATGCTGCACTAAATTTAGTGTCCTTGAACTCCCATCTCTTTTTCTAAAAACATTTTGTCGACTATTGTTTAATGCACAATTGTCCTTAGCCTTGATTAGGCAACATTAACCAAAAAGATTTGCTTCTCTATTCATTATTTGTTTTTGGTATATATCATGGGCAAGTATATGACTTTCATATGGAATAATAGATGATGTAGGTTAATATATTTTATTGGACCCTTGAATATGGGAGACCCACTCAATAGTGTTGAAGAGGAGTTAGCAAAATCATAACAATCTAGGGGAATTTGACCACATGCCATAAATCGGGATTTGAAAAGGCACCACTAGTGACTATTTGAAGAGGCACCAATAGTGACTTTGAATCACAATAGAGATCAACTAACTTTCAATGGAGCTAAACAAATAGAGGAGAAATTACAAATGTGATTTATTTTCCTAAAGGTGGTATGAATCCATCAATTTATAGAAAATGCTATAAAGTTGATTGTCTAGTTTACTGATCTTGGAGTTAGAAACTATTTTCTACCAAATCATTATGCACTACGATTATATAATTTTTATGAGAGGTTTAGAGCTCTAGACTATAAAAACACAAGTTGAGTTTAACCAAATCATTCAATAAGATTTTGATTCTATTGTTTCCTTTTGTCTTGAAATCTATTTGGATTGTTCATTGTCAATTTAAAATGTTGTTCTATAGCATTTAAATTTGATGAATATGCAAGAATACATTTTGTAGAAGCTGCAATCTCATTTTATATACTTGGTTCTATACTTGTGGTCGGTGGATATAAGGTGTAGTCTTGCACCAGATAAACTCAACACCCAAGTCTAGTAAATCTAATAGAATATTTGACTTCATCATTTTGTAATTTGAAAAATATTTTTAGATATAACAACGATTTAGAAGTGAAAAAACCCCTTAATACCCAAGAATCATCAATGAAAAGAAAATGAAATGGTTTGGTTTTTCATGGAATAAATAGTTACAATCAATTATTTGCTAATTATAGTAAGCAAATAAGCCTTCTAATTAAGCACTTAGTGCTTGAGCAATCTTAGCACCATCATTTCATAATGGAGAAGTGTTTGAGAGTGCTTGCCACTATCCCTATTGTAGTTTTTTCCTTTGAAGTGAAGGTGAGTTTTGTGGGCAATGGAAGGGTTGGACATTTATGCAAAGTCCAATTTGGAAAGGATTTTAAATATTATTTTAGAATATATATATTTTTAAATAAAATCATGGTGATCCTTAAGTAAATTGAAAGTGCTAATCATAGATGTAGGCATTGGTGCAAGGACCAATTTCTCTAAAACTCCACATTAGATTGTTTACTTCCTTAATATCATTAAGGAAGTGAGGGTGATCACATGTATATAAGTGCTTACATAGTGGTTCAAGTATATCTAAAAATACACATGTATTGTTAATAGACATTATAAGATAATTGAATCAAAATTATTTCCTTTAATTTAGAAATAAGACCTAAATTAATTTAACAACATTTCATAAAATAAAATAAATTAATAATGTTAAAATTCATTAAAACTTTAAAAAATATATACATGGTTTAATAACACATAAATAAATAACTATATTATAATAAATGTTATATCTCTACCTTACAACAAAAATAATAACAAAAGTATTAACAAAATGTTATTGAGCTAATGACCATTACAATTATTTGACAATTTGTCTGAATCTCTTAAATCTAATACTTCGATCAATACCTTTTAAACCACGATGTTTGTTTCTCCTAAATTAATATTTAGTTATTATGTATTTATTATATCTATCAATACATTTTCTTAAATGGTTCCTCCATATTCATAGATTATTTATTCTTAATAATTTTCAATGGTTGTGTTATCTTTCTTTATATAAATTTTTTTTTTTTTTTTACAAAATTTTTTCATTTCCCTTTTTCCTTTAATGATGGCCAGGGTTTTTTTAACTATAAGTTAATTGTAGATAATTGTATATAATTTTGTTGTTATAAAAATATTTTGAAATTTGATGTTAATTTTCACTCAGATTATTTCAACATATTACTAATTCAGCATAGTTAAAAAAATTTTCATTTTTCACAATAAAAATAAATACCAATTATTAAAAATCTATATATATTTTTATATATCTTCCATAAATTATTATTTTTATTTCCATCATTAATATTTTTCTTCACTCAATATTAAATTCTTTTTCTTCGCTCATTATTAAATACTTTTTCATATTAGTTGAATTATAAAAAATAATCTCTCCTCGTTTCATAAGTACATTTCACTGAAAAAGGGTTTGCGTTCTCTTTACTTCTCACATGACTATGTCAACCCATTCATTATAAGAGTGGAAAAATCCTTTAGATTTTTCTAATAAATAATATTTTTCTTCACTCAATATTAAATTCTTTTTCTTCGCTCATTATTAAATACTTTTTCATATTAGTTGAATTATAAAAAATAATCTCTCCTCGTTTCATAAGTACATTTCACTGAAAAAGGGTTTGCGTTCTCTTTACTTCTCACATGACTATGTCAACCCATTCATTATAAGAGTGGAAAAATCCTTTAGAATTTTCTAATAAATAACAACTCACATGTGACAAATTAATTCAATTCATTAAAACAAAAAAACTAATTTATACATCATAAAGAAGGGAAAAAAAAATTAAAATATTAGTGTTTTTATAATCTTACAATCTCCCAATGAAATTTTATAACACATAAATCTTAAAGTCTATATATGTAATAAAATTGTACATAACTCATAAATCTTATCTATATGTGTTTCTTTATTTAGCTGTAGGGCTTGCTTTGACATGCTCTTTTTTTCTTCACACACTTTGTAGTTTAATATTATTAGATATGCCACCATTTTCTTTTAGATAATTTAGTGTAAACCATTAATCTTATAAATGAATACCTATTTAAAGTCTAAATTAACTTTTTAATAAGAATGCTAGCGTTTCAAAAATTTTATTTTGTAAATTTTCACAAAATTTTTATGAATAAAAAATTATTTACAAAATGTATACAAAACTGTACCAATTTGTCAATATAGGCATAGCATTTTTGCTTATGACGAGTTGTAAGTTTGTGGAGAGAAATAGTAATACTAAAAATTTTCAACATCTTATCTCTCATGATATAACTAAAGATTGGTTGTGATATTCTACTGCATTACTATACTCTTTGTCCAACATTATCTAAGAAATGCATTATAAGGCATATTTTTTAGAATACAAAAATAAATAAAATAACAAAAACCCCAAGCACATAGATGGCTTGAACATAATAGTGTGGTTTCACTTACATAAGTTTGAATGGCTACAAATCCACCTGATATGCAGATATTGTAACAACCAAACATAAACCATAGAGAAAGGAATATGAATGAAATTAACCAACTAGACCGGAGCGATCAACCACAAAAGGCATAAAACATAAAATTGAAACTTTGAGTCTGAAATCACCACTAAAGACAGGACTCCATTTTCTATAGGTATTCAGTTGAGAGGAGGTGCATTGTGAACAACATGAGTGTATATCACCACATGAGCATTTGATTTATTCCCTGAATCGAAATTTGACTCTGAAACAACATTCCTTTCCAATCTTTGAAGGTGAATGAGAATGCCATCCAGATATTATCAAATACTTCTTAGGAGGCACTTTAAATATTCCTTTCTTGTAATGGTCCACCTATTTATCTCTAATGAATAAAAAAAGCAAGCATTCAAGTTGTTGATAACTTGCCACTGAATGTAGAAAGTACAACTTGTGCTTTCTGAATTACCAGGGTCCAGGATCCAATTTAGGTCATGGTTTCCAAGCTCAGAATTAGAGAAATAAGGCTCATCCCCAAATTCCCAAGATTCCAAAGTTCGAATTTCTTGAAGAACTTCCAGTGGTACCGAATCAAACAAGGATGCCGCAGAGGTCCATCCAGACAAACGTTTAGGATGTGAATTTTTCTTGGAGCTGAACCTTCCTCTATGGCTAACCATTCATTGACGAGGCGACATGATGACTACGATAAAGACACATAACCAACTCGTTTGCCACTTCTTATAGACCCAAGAGATGAGGAGACCACCTTCTCGCAAAGAAATGTTGCTCCCCCTAGGAGAGTCGAAGGGAGGACAAGTGGTATAGTTGATACACACATTTAGACAAAAATTCTTCCTAACATGAGGCACCATTGATGCTTTGCAGGCATAGAGGGGCCTCACCCTTGGTCGAATTTGTCAACTCCATTAAATAAATTTGAACCAGCAGTAAATGAGGCAAGGAGAGCATGCTCGGTGATTTAATGTGGTTATACGTTGAGGCCTCCATCACCCCGACATTCCATGATAGATTTCCTCAAAATTTTAAATAGGATTTATCATAACAAATACCATAAACAAATATTGTGGTCATACAATACCATGAGCTTGAAAACTATGTTAATTTTATAGTTTAATTTAACTTTATAATTTTATAGTTAAACTTATTATATTAATTAATTTATTTTATAATTTTTGCCCTCTTATTAATATTATATTTTATTTTTTACCAAGTTAAAATTTTTATGTTGAATTACAACATCACTTCCATACTGAGCTAAAAGCCCCTCGGTTAATTTTTTGTTGTTGTTATTGATATTAGTTTAGTTTTTTTGGCATTTACGATCTCTAAAGTTGGTAGAGCTATAGGCGGTTCTTCTTGTCTTTACTATGGAGATATTCCTACTTTACTATGGAGATATTATTTTGAAAATAGACTTTGTTACAATATCATAGCCAATACTATGGCTTATCAATACCACATGCCCAAAAAACTATAAGTATATAGTAATTTTTTTAATTAATTAATTTAGTTAAAAGTGCAAAAATAACATAATTACTAGAGAGATAAATCTCACTCTTAATTATAATTACTATAAAAATATTTTATAAAAAATAAAATTCTTATGATTGAACTAAAATTATTATAACTAAATTAAAATTCTAAAAATATTATTTCAAAATAAACAATATAATTGCTTTTATTTAAAAAAAACACTTATCAATTTAAAAATAAAAAATGATAAATAGAGACAAGTATATGGAATTGAATTGTACCTTGATAAAAAGTATTATGCTTTTTTGCCTTGAAAGTTATGGAAATTTAGGCTATATTTTGAAAAAATTGGCTGGGTTTTTGTAAATCCAAGTAAAAATTGTCAAAATTCATAATTTTAGATGCTTTAGAAATTTTTGATGGTGCTGAATCTATTACCATCAAAAACACGATTCAAACACTACATCTACCCAATTTTTTGAAATGTTTTTGCCCAATTTCAATTACTTTTGACAGTAAATTCCTCCGCCTCCATAAACGGCTTCCATAAAAACAAACATATGACACAGGTGCTTTTGTACACTAAGAGTTTGGCAAATAAAAGTGTATTAATCAATTCACCCCGAGGTGTCACGTTTTTCTCCACTCGATGTACCAATTTACCAAACACTACACCACTTGTACACATACTCTATAAATCATGGACAACTCCCTTCCTCTCTGTTATGGTGGTGGACATTATTGGTCATCAGTGTCCACACTATTACACTCCATTTTTATTGATGGCTAAGCTCCGCAGGGATCAGGTCATCGAATTGAAGAAAGTTAGTTGTTCGCTAAATTACTTGGAGTCGCCCGCGCACACCATGTGGAGGGCGAATAATTTGTTTCGCAATTTAAGCTTACTTTAGAGTCAGAAATAAAAATTCAATGCATGTGTAATTACAAGGCATTTCAGAAACTAATCACTGCCCTTAAAAGTCTAAGTGGCACAACAATCAATTCGAAAGATGCAGCTGAAGTTTTCAAATTTCTTTGATCTGACATAAAATTGCTATGTAATAGTGTGGACACCGACGGGGCCAATAATGTCTACCACCATCGCAGAGAGGGAGGGAGTTATCCATTATTTAGAGTATGTGTACAAGTGGTGTAGTGTTTGGTACATTGATGGGAGAAAAACGTGACACCCCGTGGTGAATTGATTAATACATTTTTATAGAGTTGTGAGTTGTTATGGAGGTGGAGGTGGAGGTGTGAGTTGTTAGGGAGGCGACAAAATGGCAAAAATAGGAAAAGAATTCAAAAATCTTGAAAAACAATATTTGAATCATGTTTTTGATAGTGGAAATGAATTCAACAATATAAGAAACTTTTAGAACACCTAAAATCTTGAAATTTGACCACTGTAATTTAGATTTACCAAATTTTATCAAAATATAACCGAAATTTTCATAATCCAAACTCTTAGTGTACAAAAGCAGTGGTGTCATATGTTTGTTTTTATCAAGTTATTACAATTTTGTTCCGTGCACTTATGCTGTTTTTATTAAGTGTACAATTTAATTCCATATATCATTTATCATTTTTAAATTAATAGGTGTTATTTTTAATAAAAGCATTATATTGTTATTTTGAAATAAGATTTTTAGAATTAAAATTTAGTTATAAATAATTATTAAATTAATAATAAGAATTAATTTTATGAAATATTTTAGAATATTTTAAATAGTATTTACAAATTAAAGGTTGAGATTATTTTTATAATAATTATGTGATTTTTACACTTTTAATTAAATTGATTAATTAGAAAAATAGCATATGCACAAGTCTCATGTAAAATGAGTTTTTTGGACATATGGTATTGATAAACCATAGTATTGTTTATGATATTGTAAGAAAGACTAATTCCAAAATAATATTTCCATAGTAAAGTAGGGATATCTCCATAGCAAAGACAAGAAGAACCACCTATAACTCTACCAACTTTAGAGATTGTAAATGCAAAAAAAGCTACACTAATTTCAACAACAATAAAAATTTGACCCTAGGGGCTTTTAGCTCAGTATGAAAATGATGTTGTAATTCAACATACAATTTTTTTTTTTTTTGTAATCTACTGTTGACACCTAATCCTCAGTGATTGGGGGAATTGAATGTGAACAGTCATCTAGAAGATGAACTGAACAATCACATTCATGTATATAATAGATAGTTGGCTAAATGAATAAACGAATCAGTTTTCTGGAGTTACTCCTGGCCTGACATGGTATCAGAGCACAGGTCCCAGGTTCCTTTTTTAGGCGTGCCTTGTAACTCCTCTGTCCCTTACTCTGCCATAATGCATCTGCATGCTTATGCATCTGTTGGTTAATGCCTGACTTGGTTAACGCCTGACAGAGAATGCTTGTCGCATGCGTTGGTGACGGTTGGATTCGGAAAATAGATTGCTTGCAGTCCTTCCAAATCACCTGCCCTCGCAGCGTCATGAAGGTCTTGGCTTGAAGCTTTAGCTTTGTGGGCCGTTGATTTCTTTGACTGTCCCGCCATTGTTGGTCTGGAACTACCTATACCGCGAACAGAAACATCTTGTTTTTTTTTTTGTTTCAACTCTATCTAGGGACGTCAATTCAGACTGTGGCTATCTCCAATCCCTTTTCTTCACTCTGTATCAAGCAACGCACAGGTCTCTGAATTGAGCGAACCCTCGCTTCCTATTTGGTGGCTTTCATCATTATTTCTCTGCTCTTCGTCTATCTCTGCGGCATCAACACCTAGTTTTCCCTCGCAAATGGGTGCTCCCAAGCTAAATTCCACCGTATCCAAGTCAAGATAACCATCTTGGATGATTTCTAGGTCCATATCATCCAGAATTTTTTTGTTTTTGGCAAAGTGCGCGGGTTTCCACTAGTTGTCTCTCCTCAAATCCATGCGTTCCATCATTTGTTTTGCGTAAACATGATTCCATAAAGTGGATTTTAATGAATGGAACGGTGATATCTATGGTTTGATGAGCGATAAACCAAACCATGTTTTTGATAGTTACGAGAAGTTGTTTTTCCGACGGCTTTGGAAGATTTAATTTGGCCAGAGCTAAGCTCAAGTCTTCAGATTAACACAAACGCTAATCGTTCATATATATGCAGTAAATACTGTGGTAGCATTCAATTATTTATGTATATGCACCTGTTATGTGATAGCTATGATACGGTGATAGGGTTTAAACAAAAACGCTCAAATTGTTTTTGCGATGATATATATGGTGATAGAATGGTTATCAATATTTGTTTCAATGATGAGTGATATATAAATTGCGTAGCAAAATTCTATCCTTGCTCAGATTTTGGATGAATACATTTTCATATCAGAATCATTTTTTTTAGCAGCAGAAGTTTTTTAAGAGCAATTTTTTTTTCGCCATCAGAAGTATTAGTCTATCAGCAAAAGTTTTTTTTATATCAGCAGAAGTAATCTTTTATAGAATGCATTCAATCATCTCTATGATAGGAATAGTTCTCACTGGCAA
>APFE030351707.1:7769-26199 GCA_000404065.3 Pinus taeda
CCAGTGGTAGGAGTTGTACCATACTATGACACTGACTTCGGGTTGGTTGAGACTGGTTTGGGACCAGTGGTACATACTCTAAGACTGACTTCGTGTCAGTGCAGTACTGGTCTGGGAACAGTGGTAGGAGTTGTACCATACTATGACGCTGACTTTGGGTCAGTTGAGACTGGTCTGGGACCAGTGGTACATACTCCGAGACTGACTTCGCGTCAGTGCAGTACTGGTCTGGGACCAGTGAGAGTGGTACATACTATGACGCTGACTTTGGTTCAGTTGAGACTAGTCTGGGACTAGTGGTACACTCTCTGAGACTGCGATACTGGTCTGGGACTAGTGGTAGGAGTGGTACTTACTATGAAAATGAATTTGGGTCGGCTGAGATTGGTCTGGGACCAGTGGTACGCACTCTGAGACTGACTTTGAGTCAGTGGAGGATGATACTGGTCTAGGACCAGTGGAGTTGTACTCACTATGACACTAACTTCGGGTTGGCTGAGACTAGTCTGGGACCAGTGGTACATACTTTGATACTATCTTTGAGTCAGTATGATACATCCTTGATCATTTCTTCTTCTTCATAATTCGGACAAAAGCAGAGAAGAACAAAACAATGCAAGAGCAGAGCAAAACAGAGCAAAACAGTATCGATCAGTACAGGGCAGAACAAGACAAAGCAGAACAGGTAGAATAGAGCAGAGCAGGGCAATGGTCAGGCTGTACAGGACAGTGCATTTGATGGATGAATAGTAACGACCGATAGACAAATTGCAGATGAAGTTCTCCCTAGTTGAGAGGGAGTGTTAAAATTGGAACCCATGGAAAAACTTCATGTGGGTCATCTTATTCATGGCTGATAATATTTTTATTATATTCCTCTCATTGAGAGGTGTAGGATTGATATAAAGATCATCCGAGTCCGATAAGTATTCGTGGAGATATGAATTTATTTTGATTATGGAATTATTATCAAGCCGACCTACAACTCATGTAGGCTCAGAAGCCCAACAGTCGCATCTATTCAAACACCAACGTTGTGTATAAATATAATAGGACTTTTCCTCATTTGGACTCACTCATCTCATTAGATCTCTCTCTCTCTAATGCGCAGAAATGAGTCTCTTCTCTACTGCACTGAAAAGGGTCTCTCTCTCACACATGTGAAGTTAGAAGCTATTGAATCTGAAGCTGAAACTGAAGAAGTAAAGATTGACCTACATGGACTATAAGATCTCCTCTTTGGAATTGCAATGTAGTTCCATATGGATCTCCTCTGAAAGCCACAACTTTTGGTGGTGGAATGAAGTCAATCCGACGAACGGTTTGCAAGATATCGACTACCCTAGTTTGAAGTCAGAAACTACTGAAATTGAAGCTGCAAATGTAGAAGTAAAGATTGACCTGCATGGACTAGAAAATCTCCTCTTTGGAACTGTGTTGTAGGTCCATCTAGATCTCCTCTGAAAGCTGCAATGTTTGGTGGTGGAATGAAGTCAATCTGATGAACAGTTTGTGAGATATCATCTGCCCTAGTTTGATAATGAAGCCACTAATGTTGATGTTGCTGATCTAGGGTTTTCTACTGTTGATATGAATCAGATTTATTGTACTATTTCTCTCTACTGAATTATTAAAGATAAAAGAATATTTTATCAAAGGGTTTCCCCACACATTGTGGGGTTTGTCCTTGGCTAGCCGCCACATGTGTCTCTTGTCTTGGCTTGTTTTCTATCGATCATTTAATGTTCTATCTACACTTTACTTTATGTACATGTGATTTCTAATCCGTGGAATATAATAATAATAAAAAATAAGTAAACTATTATAAGCATAGAACATACCATAACTTAACAAAAGTGTTGTGTAAGGTTGGTAGGGAGGCTCCAAAACAGGCTAAGGAAAAATTTTGGAGGGTGGTTGTAGCCACTACAATACTTGGCGACACATTGGTAGAACTCCAGCTCTCTGAATGGACCTTGTTTTTGAAAAGCAAGTCTAACACCTCCAGAAGTATTGTTCAGTTTTCATCTCATCTTGGTTTCACACTAACTTGATTTTAATATGCTGCATCCACCAAGCCCTTGGCCGATTGACGCACATTCCAAGCCAAGGCAACACAATTGTTTCGATTGGGGTTGAGGGGTATATAGGTGCACAAGAAGTATAGTCGTCAGAGTCTTAGTTTCATATTTGGTGTTTCTCCACTGCCAGCAGGCCTGAATAGTACCCTGGTGGAGTCACATAGGAACACAAGCATTGCTCCACTACTAGGGAGCCTGGTCACTACCCCGATGGAGTTACTTGCATCACCTCCCTATGTAGGAAGCCTTTCCCTTCTTTCAACTTATTCATTTTTCATTTTGAATTTTTGGCTTTTCATTTTTTATTTTTCACTGTCCATAACACTTATTCATTTCAGAGGTGGAAGAGGGATCTCGACTTATTTGGAGTAGAAGAGGTTGTTCTAGCAGATAAGTAGTTTATTGTATCTCTAACGTGCTTGTCAAGGTTTTCCCCCTCACCTTACGCTACTCAACTGAGCTGACAAGGGTTAACCCAAAAAAGATTGACTAGAGAAGGTGACACTAGTTAGCGTGCAAGCATTGTGTTTACACCAAGGTTCACTTCGAACAATACGTATTTTCCTTCGACATATCATGGACTAAAAGTAACAAGCTCATCATACATAGGCAAGATGATAGATAACCAAGTAGTGATAGTTGTACAAGCCCTCTTGTACTTTACCTAGCTCGCTTCAAGAGTCATACATGGTTTCATGCAAAACTAACCTATGAACAAAACAAATGAACGAACTAACAATAAATAAAGCAAAGCAAGAGATAAAGAAAAAATGAAAGTGAAGTAAGTAAAAAAACAAGCAAACAAAGCATGTAAGCAAACAACTTCAACGAAACACTACTCTTACTCCTACACTAACGGTACATGGGCCTAATCACATGAAGTGATACTTCCAATGTAGCCACTGGCGCATTGGGACACCCATGTTGGTGAAGGCTTGGTCCGCGAGCAACCCAGTTGTGCTTACCAACAAGCAAGAAATATATAATAATGAAGACAACCATAGTTCATGATTCAAAGTGCCCGTGAGGCATAAGTGAGTGCATGTGCATGACGGGCAGTCCGCAGACTTATCATGGTGTTGTGTGACACTATGTGCAACTTTGAAGCATAAGCACACTCTTGACTGTGACATGCAAGCAAACAAAAGGAACAAAGATAATTTGTGTCGTGCATGAGTGCTTATAATGTTAGACTCTTCTAATGCATGAGAAACGAGAGCATGTAGTTCAAGTAGAGGAAGTAAAATATGAGTGTTAGATTGATCTTGAGTGCATATAGATTAGTGATGAGGAGCCTTGAGTGTTTTAATAATTTCGTGGTTGTAAGTGAAACTAACCTCAAAATGGCGAGGGCCTGACATAACCATCAGCTCGGGCTGAAGTTCCTTGAGATCCTATGCAATTTCAAATTTTTTGATAGATAGATCTTCGTAGACCATTGGATTAGATGGATTAGTAATGAGTGAATCAACATCATGATCAGATGATGAGGTGAAGAGATCATGACAACCAAGATCAAAAAATTCAGGATGTTGGCTGGCATCCTCATGGTTGGATGAATCACATAAAAGGGTAGATGAAAAGCGAACGAACTCATCCTCTGTGTTTCCAGAAATACAGATGAAGGATCAAGTGGATTTTCAATGAGTAACTTTATCCTCTCCATTGTCGAATGATGGAAAAACATCTGGTGAGTCCCACGAGTGATCAACAATGTGTGCATCAATGGATGAAGATACACACTAAAAATCATGGATGGAAAATTCAACAAAGAGGTTAGGAAAGAATGGAGGGGACTCATACATAAGGGAGTCATCCTTCACCGAGTGTTGATGTTCAAGCTCCCAATCATACTTTTCATGAATGAAAATGCATGTTGGTTGTGAAAAACTGACTCCATCAGTGGGTTGTTCATCATTCACAACAAGTGAAGAGTCTAAAATGGACGAACACAAGATAGCATCATCTGGAGGAACACCTGAGTGCGAAGACAGAGGTTGAAGAAAAGAATGCATATGAGAACTCGAAGGACTCACAACCAAATTTTCAAGAAAATAAAGTGGAGTGATTTTGGGAGAGTGTGAAGGATGAATAGATGTGTGAGCATGATCGTCCACATCACTAGGTAGTGGTGGAGTTTCTAAATGAGAGGGAGGAAGACAGTCACTTGAGACAATGCCCGCTCCCACATGAGATTGTGTAGTTCCATCAATGAAGAATGTTGAGCGAGGCTTGATATCAAGCTTCCTATTGGGATGAACATATTTCTTAAGGAAATACTAAAACCAATCCCAAAGATAAGCAAATTTCATCTTGCTCTTTGGAGCTTGAAACTCCAAATAACGGAAGAGCTGCAAAAATCAATAACAGATTCATGCGAAGCCCTTCGTTTTTGTAGCAGTTTTTGGTCAATATAGTCTGGATCAAAATGATAAAACATGTCTTCAATGAGATCACATAAGTGCTCAAGTGAGTGCACGGTGTCAGCTACTAGGCTGAGCACCCAACAAAATGGAGATTCAAGAAGTGTGTATGCAAGCAGCAAACTGGCCTGTTCATCAGAAAACTCATCTTCCTCATAAATCATAAAAGAAAGTTATGTAATTTCTAAGGCCAAACCACTTCGCCTTCACCATCATACATGTGAGTGGACAAGAGATGGAAATCATTCCCTGAGATGGAGACATCTTCATGATTTGAAAAAAACCTCGGGGGAATAAGAATTCAAGACTCCATGAAAGATATGCAAAGGTTCAAAACTGGATGAGAGGACATTGCTTGTCATTAGGCCTTCCTTATAGTGCCATAAATTTTGATGGTGCTAGACCCGCAAACATGTCAAGGGGATCTCCCCTATAAGAAGTCCCAATTAGACCTTAGACCATTTGGTGTAGGAGTCCCAACAATGGGTCATAAGGTAATGCCTTGACCGCGATGTCACACAGAGGCAAGTAGAATAACCCTGTCAGCAGCAAGGGTGTGACTGATGAAGTGAGTCAAGGAAGGTGTATGAGAGATTCCAACACTTCGAAGGGGGAAGGAGGTGAAGGTGAGTTCCAGGCTAAAAGGGATCAATCCTAAATTGGCTAGGAACACACAACGGAAAGGACATGCGTAGCTTCTGGCGGAGCAGTCTACTTGAATGCAACAATCACATCATACAAGGTAAGATAACACATACAACACTCACATATTAGTCTGAGACGAGTGTGACGGTTGTTATAGCAAGGTTCAAGTGAAAGGTTTGTTTGATGTTTGGTAAAGCAGTAGACATGGACGGTGACAACATTAACAACATATGCAACACATAACAACAAGATTCATAGAATTGCATGTGAATTAGTTTATACACAAGTACGTAAGTTAAACAACACATATCATTAAAGCAACTAGAGCAGTCCATCTACAATAAAAACATATGCATGAAAATGTGTTGGTTCTTATTATATAAAGAAGTGTAAGTCACAATCATAAAGTACATCCATGTAAAACTGCTAGCCCCAACAATGGAACATTACAGCCACATCCTCCCTATACTCCTCCAAAGAGATGTACTAGCTCCATGCAGTGGAGAAGCCAAGGTGCATTACAATACTCTCCAAGACTTCTTCAAGATAGTCCTAGTAGGAGCTTGGCTGACCAAAAGCCTATCCAATGAGTTATGAGGGACTATTTATAGCAAAGGGTGGGGTTACCCTTGATATTCCCCTTTGTGACAGTTCAAATACCCGCATGACTCTTCACCTACTCTAAAATTGTTACATCCAACCATTAACACTTGACTTACACTTGACATGACTCAACATTACAATGTAGATGTACTCATGTGAGACCACATGGCTTGAGCAAGATTTGCAAGACATCACTGACACTCAGTTGTTGTGGTGAGGCCAAATCTTTGACATGCTTGTGATGGTGAAGCTCGTGATCTGATGCCAAGATTAGTCATCTTTGATGGTGTATATGCACGTCATGGTGACATCTTATTGAAGCAAACTCTTGCCTCCATTGGAACCGGTGCATTTGTTCGACCCCTTCATCCAACTCATCTGCTAACATGTGCATCGTCTTATTGGGTGTGGCTGAACCAAATACACATTGATGCATAGTGTCCTTGTTGATCTTCAAGTGTGTGCTGGTGGTCATGTGCGTCAACTTTCTGATGTACATGTTCAACTCTAGTTGGAATTTCTTCTTGTCTTCACCTTGGTGAGTGTGTTGAATCAGTTGGATTGCATGCATGCACACAATGACATGCATACTGCTAAATCCCTTACATGCGATCACCAACACTGCTCCATGTTAGCTACTGGGATGTATCTTTAACTTGTACATGCACAATTGCATCTGTAAATGCACAATGCGCCCACTGGTGTTCCTGTTCCTATTGTAACTCATTCGTTTGTCTGTAAAACTTCATGTTCTTCCTGAGTTGTTGCTTCAACACATGCAACTCCTTATTTCTTCCATCTTCTGCCTTCACACAATCTTCATGGCGCGCCGTCACTTCATAGCTAGAGTCTCCAAAGTTTCTTTCATCATCAATGGACCTACTTGAGATTGCAACCTTGTTTTTCCTCTGTGTTGTCAACAACCTTCCTCTTGCATTCACTACGTTCGGTATGACGGCTTCATCTATTGTTCATGGTGATGCTTGCTATGATGTTGTTGCTTGATGTCCTTGTCTATGAACAAATTGATGTCTTCGTGAGTAGGAAAGCTCATAGACACTTGATCCACCACATCCCCAAGCGTGCTCTGAATGGTGTATTCATGTCTACTCTCCTGGGAACCATTGTACCTGTACTACTTAGAGGCAGATGAACACCTGCGATACATGGAGACATGGAAACACTCATAGCAAGAAATTTGTCATTCAAAAACCAAAATGAAGATGAGAACTGGCTTGCAACATTAAATGATCATGAAGGGTGTGCAATTTCAGCCGGGAGGTCGAGAGACCAACTACCAACAATGCACAAGGCATAGTCTGGGTTACTGGGAGACTGACTAACTACTGGAACTGCGCAATGCATAGTCCAGTCTAGCTGCTGATTGTTGGGATTGCGCAATACACAATTCTAGCTGGGAAGGAGTGCTGGCCTAGGGACAGATTTACGCAATTTCTTAGGCCAAGCAACAATTGTCCTCCAAAAAAGCATAAAATAGTCCTGGAGGCCAGTGCTAGGTAGGAATGTGAAAATATGGAGAGGAAGGTGAGCCTTCGTTTCCCAGATTGCACAATGTAGCCTTAGTGAAGGCAAAGCTCGTACCAAGGTTGGCCTGACTTATCAATGGGAAACTGAAAGAAAGTAAGTCAATGAATGCATGGAGACAATAAGTGATAGAAGAAGTGATTAACAGTGCATGCAAAACATGAATGAAAGATTCAGCAAACAGATCAACATGCATGTGGGTGAGGTAGTTCGCTAGTTGGACGAACATCCGTGCAAAATAGTTTCATGCATGCGACAGTAGTGAGATAGAAACGAAAACTGAAACAGATCTAGGACAAGCTAGTATACATGTAAATGATAGCAAGTGTTCAACGAAATCAAGAAAATTGTACTCCCACAAGCAAAAACATGAAAATCGATAGAATGCAACACAAGGCATGGGAAGTGCGCTTACCCCAAAACACCTAAACTAAATGTGCCGACTTCTCCTAGATGTTATGTGGGATGTCAGAGCTACAAGGTGGATGTGAGGACTGATCTCTACAATGTACTATTGATGACTTTTGATAGCATCGAGGTTTTGACACGCATGCCATGAATCTAGGGGGAGTGACACTTGGTGGGAGGTTTCGTAATTGCTCCTTTCATGTAACCTCCAATTGCTAAACATAGATCCTTGAAATAAGGGATGCCTTTGCATGTTGCCTTGGGAGAAACAACCCATGCATGCAAGTATGTTTTGCTTAGTCTCGGAGGAAACCGGTCAACTCAGCTACACATGCAAGAGACTGCTCGACTACTAAAGAAAAACGCACATTTCTGGCTTAGAGTTGGGCTAGCTGGCCGGGAGATTTGTGCAATTTCTAGGTAGAGTAGATGACTGCTACCCAGATTTGTGCAAATCCTGGGCTGAACAGCCTGCTGCTGAGAAAATTTGCACAAATTCTGCTGGGAGGGTTGGTTGGCAGGATTGTGTAATCCTGGAGCCTAACAGGTTGTCAGAGAGGATTGCACAATTCCTAGAGGGAAGGTTAGTTTCCCTCCAAAAATGCGTAATTTTCAAGGGGAAGCTTCTCAGCCTGCACTTGGACCAAGTCCAAGTGAGCAGCCTCTGGGGAGAATGGCTTAACTGTGATCAATAGGCTACCTTTGTGTGAGGAAAACACTAAAGCTTGAGTACTTGATGAAGAAATACAAAGTGTTGTGTAAGTTTGGTAGGGAGGCTCCAAAAAAGGCTAAGGAAAAATTTGGGAAGGCGATTGTAGCTGCTACAACACCTCCATTCTTTCTTCCCAGGTGAAGACAAGAGTGTTGTGTCTACATTTCCATTCATGGCCTTCACTAAGACTTATAGTTGTTAATCTTGGTCTAGTGCATGACACATGAAATGGAATAACACATCTATCACTCCTTTTTAATCAGGTGTGACTTAATCTAGGTTCCCTCTTAATTAGGGATTCTCCTTTCATCAGAAAATTATTTTTCGTGGGTCCTTCAATTACTTGATCAACTTCTTTCCTTGATGTCATGAAATTTAGTTTAGCTTCTTCCTTGTAGGGCAATGACCATTGATCACTTTCTTTCTTATTCTGTGATGCCATTCCTTTCTTCATGGAAAGTGGCCTTCTTGGTACATATCTAGAACCTTCTTCATATGGCTACTTCTTTCTCCTCATCCTTCTTTTAGGAGTTTCCATCCATCACATGAATGTTGGTTGTACTTGTACTTACAAATCTTTTTCTAGTATCCCTACATGAACTTCACCCAGATATTATTTAAGAAATCAGAACATAGCATTAAATCAAATTGTAACTTTCGATATGGATTGTTATCATGACATCTTTTTAGTAGGTATCAACATCCTACATACTTGTTGACACATTTCCCATTGATATGGATTTTCAAGGGTCTATATCTTTTCTATACTTTCATTAGAGTCTTCATATATTTCTAGGAAATTTCTTAGTCAAGTCTTCCTAGTCTTTTGGATGTTTATTACCTTCATCATGGTTGCATATTTCACGATTTCTTCCTTCCTCACACATCACATTCTCATGGGTTTCTAATCATAGTTTTGCAATCGTAGTCAAACACCTCATACTTCATATGAGGACATATTACGTTGATTTCATCTAGTGTGACTTATGCCCTTTTGCATCCTTTGAGAGGAGGAGATCCTTTTCCCTTGATCATGCTTCTTAAGATAGAAGTAATGGTCGATATTACCTGCAACCATATGACACGACATTATAAAATTTAAACATAAGCATACATACCTCATTTTACCATTAAGTCATCTAGGCTTCTTCCAGCAGCTTCCTTGATTGAAGTGTCTTCAACCCCTTGATCTACTTCTTTTCTTTTGTCATCATAACATCATCTATGAATTCCATAAGTTGGAGTTCTTTATGAAACACTTGCTTCCTCTCTAGATTAGTGAATCCTTCGATAAGGATTCCATCAGAGAATCTTGAGGGTCTTCCATATCCCCATCTGGCAGATGTTTCCTTTTTGACTTGATGTATGATGAGATCTGTCATGGATTACTCCTTACTTTCCTTCAATTTCCAATGAGGGTCCCAAGAGTTATATACTTCATGTTTAACTGCCATGGATTTAGTCCTTCATGATTCACAAGGTGTTGTCATGAGCTCTTGTTTCTAATGTTTCCATGATGCCACGATGCAGCTTAATATCATGGTCATATCTAGAGATTAAGGAGATTATGAAAGGGCCCTTTTTTTCACGGAGGCCATCTAATCATAGTGGAGATTTGTTGTTCCCTCTTTCGTTGGCCCTTTTCTTCAGCTTCCTCCATATTTCTAGTGATATGAGCTTTCTTTTCACAATCTTTCCATTGCACCATTTTGTCTTGCTTGAGGACCAAACTTTCCTTTCCTTTATATAAATGTTTGAGTGCTTTAACCTTCAACGTTTTTTCCTTCAAATTGTCTTTCTCCATTTAGCATAGAGATCAAATATTTTTGAATGAGGTAACTTTCTTGTTTATTAACATTTGTTGCCTTTCTTATCAATTAGAACAATGATGATTGTCTACTTCTCATCTTTCCCAAATCTCTCAATTGATATCTCATGAAGATATTCCTTCATTCTTTGATACCTTCAACCAGGTCTAAGTGATATGACCATCTTCACTGCATTTCATACATCTCTTAATTATCTCTCCTTTCTTGCTACATAGGGATGAGAGTTCCTTCCCATGAATTCAAAGGAGACCCTTTTCTTGATATGTTCACTGACTTATTTTATCTATGAGGATTATGACAATCCTCCTAATTTCATGCAAGGACTTTTGATGACCTATCCAACCCACAAATCTTCTTGAAATCATGAATTTAGTTAACCAAACTTGATTATAAAAATGAAAGGTACTTGACAAGTGAATATGAACTCTTCTACTTGATCACTTTTATACTTGTTGGAGAATATGTATTGGAGTTTTCCTCTTGGATGATATTCTCTTTGATGGAAAGCCTTTCTCCAATGGAAAAGGTTGGTCCTTTTCATGAGGATGATGTGCTAATTTCCTTCGATGATTTTCTCCTATGGAAAGGAAATGATCCTTTCTTTTATAACCTTGAAGATTATGACAAAGATTTTTCTTCTTCAATATGCTATGCCTTCTTTTGTAGATCAGGATTGCTTCTAGGGTTTCAAATTTCTCCAAGCTGATGTGATCTTCATTTTGAAATCCATCTAGCTATCTTGTTTTGTAGACATCTTGATGAGGATCTTGGTGGCCTTTTGATGATGAATGTGGAGACACAAGTTCTTGATGCTGTAGACTGTCTCCTTTATTGCATAGAAAAAAAACACTTGATGATGTAGACTGTTGTTGTATATTTCTAGGGTTTGATCAAGATCAGGGTTTATTTCTTTAATGTAGATCTTGATGTCCTTCAGCTTGCTTTGATGCCCTAATAGAAACTTGATCACTGAAATGTATCCTTTCTGCCCTTCCTTTTACTCTAACCATAGGCTTTGATACGATGTTTGAAGAATGTAGGGCACAGAGTTAATGAGATTATTTTTAGCATGATAACTATTTGTGATATATTTAACATTTATCTTACTAGAATATTATTTAATGTTAGTGTGTCTTCTTTAATTCATCAAATAACTACCATAACAAAGAGACAAGAACACAAAACGTTGGCTTTCTGCCAAGGCCAAAAACGCTCCCTCTTGGAGAGGAAAACCAACACAAAGTTCTTCTTATAGAGATTCCAATTGATGAATACCAAGACCATGATGCTTGAATTACTGAGCCACTCCAAGACTTAGACACCAATCCTCTTCTTTTTCATTGTGGAGATCATCATCACTTCTGATTCACTAAGATCATTATTACTGCGCCTTTATTGAGATACTAATCATAACAATGAAATCATTATTGCTACATCATTTCTCCATCTTCACATAGATCATTTATGCAACACTATCATTACTATTTCATCTTGGTTGCATCTTGTTGTAATACCAAATATATCTTCATTAGAATACCTCAGAGACCATGGTTGTAGCTATACTGAGATCATGACTATGTATAATCCTCTCCATAATAGATATCCCAATATTGTGAGATCAAGAAAGAGACCGTGTTTATAATAAATATAGACCAAGACAAAGTATGATTGAGATCCTCCTTATAGCATGTATGCCAAGACTGTAACTTCCGACATAGCTGAGACTCCGAGTCACTAAAAGCATGAAGAGACCATGGTCATGAGGCTGTAGTAATTCACTGTAATCATCATTGAAGATAGCAGAGGCATTCGAAGTTCTTTATCCCAAAAAAATCATAGAGGAATTCGAGAATATGTGTCACTATGCCTCTTTGAGATTACAAAGATATATGTGAAGATGTTACTATGCTTGTCCCCAAGACTACAGAGGTTCTATCAACATCTAAAGTTACAAAAGCTTGTCCCACATTACATCCTTCTGCCATGACCCTAGCTGGGTATTTATAGTGGTTACATCTCCATAATAAGCCGACTTGACCAAGTGAAATGTTGTGTCTTCTTTTGCAAGTTGACATGACTTCTATTTAATTCATTTACTAGAGGACGTGAAGAGGATTGTGATTTTCATTACTGGAGGGCTATTAGATATCATTTTATAGACTTGTATACATTAGATATATGCTCAAGAGGATATCTTTACACATGTCTTTGACTCTTTGACTTTCCTAGACCTATGGAATGAGCAAGAAACTCATTCTTATCATTTACAAAAACAATATTTCTTTTTCTTGGCCCTTTTCTTCAGCTTGCTCCCTCTTTCCTTGGCCCTTTTCTTCAGATTCCTCCATATTTCCAGTGATATGAGCTTTCTTTTCACAATATTTCCATTGCACTATTTTGTCTTGCTTGAGGACAAAACTTTCCTTTCCTTTCTGCAAATGTTTGAGTCCTTTAACCTTCAACATTTTTTTCCTTCAAATTGTCTTTCTCTATTTAGCATAGAGATCAAAGATTTTTGAATGAGGTAGCCTTCTTGTTTATGAACATTTGTTTCCTTTCTTATAAATTAGAAAAATTATGATTGTCTACTTATCATCTTTCCCAAATCTCTCAATTGAGATGTCATGAAGATATTCCTTCATTCTTTGATACCTTCACCAAGGTCTAAGTGATATGACCTTCTTCACTGCATTTCATACATCTCTTTTATGTCTCCTTTCTTGCTACGTTGGGATGAGAGGACCTTAAGAGTTCCTTCCCATGAATTCAAAGGAGACCCTTTTATTGATATGTTCACTGACTTATTTTATCTATGAGGATTATGACAATCCTCCTAATTTCATGCAAGGTCTTTTGATGACCTGTCCAACCCATAGATCTTCTTGCAATCATGAAGTCAGTTAACTAAACTTGATTATAAAAATGAAAGATGCTTACTTGACAAGTGAAGATGAACTATTTTACTTGATCAAGTTTATAGTTGTTGGAGAATATGTATTGGAGTTTTCATCTTGGATGATATTCTCTTTGATGGAAAGCCTTTCTCCAATGGAAAAGGTTGCTCCTTTTGATGAGAATGTTGTGCTAATTTTCTTCGATGATTTTATTCTAGGGAAAGGAAATGATCCTTTCTTTAATAACCTTGAAGATGATGAAAAAGATTTTTCTTCTTCAATAAGCTATTCTGTCTTTTGTAGATCAGGATTGCTTCTAGGGTTTCAATTTTCTCCAAGCTGATGTGATATTCATTTTTAAATCCATCTAGATATCTTGTTTTGTAGACATATTGATGAGGATCTTGGTGGCCTTTTGATGATGAATGTGGAGACACAAGTTCTTGATGTTGTAGACTTTCTCCTTGATTGCATAGACAAAAACCCTTACTGATGTAGACTGTTGTTGTAGATTGCTAGGGTTTGCTCAAGATCAAGGTTTATTTATTTAATGTAGATCTTGATGTCCTTCAGCTTGCTATGATGCCCTACTAGAAACTTGATCCCTAAAATGTCTCTTTTCTGCCCTTCCTTTTACTGTAACCATAGGATTTGATACGATGTTGAAGAATCTAGGGCATGGAGTTAATGAGATTATTTTTAGCATGATAACTATTTGTGATATCTTTAACATTTATCTTATTAGCATATTAGTTAATTTTAGTGTGTCTTCTTTAATTCATCAAATAAATACCATAAGAATGAGACAAGAACACAAAATGTTGGCTTTCTGCCAAGGCCAAAACCTCTCCCTATTGGAGAGGAAAACCCGCACAAAATTCTTCTTATAGAGATTCCAATTGATGAATACCAAGACCGTGACCCTTGAATTATTGAGCCACTCTAATACCTAGACACCAATCATCTTCTTTTTCATTGTTGAGATCATCATTACTGTTGCTTCACTAAAATCATTATTACTGTGCCTTTATTGAGATACTCATCATAACAATGAAATCATTATTGCTACATCATTTCTCCATATTCACATAGATCATTTCTACAGCACCATCATTACTGTTTTATCTTGGTTGCATCTTGTTGAACTACCAAATATATCTTCATTAGAATACCTCTAAGACCATGGCTGCAACTATATTGAGATCATGACTATGTAAAATCCTCTCCATTATAGATACACCAGTATTGCGAGATCAAGACTGTGACTATGTTTATAATAAATATAGATTGAGACAAAGTATGATTGAGATACTCCTTATAGCATGTATGCCAAGACTGTAACTTCTGAGGTAGCTGAGACTCTGAGTCACTAAAAGTGTCAAGAGATCATGGTCATCGGGCTATTGTAATTCATTGTGATCATCACTAAAGATAGCAGAGGCATCAGAAGTTCTTTATCCCACAAAAATCATAGAGGAATTTGAGATTATGTGTCACTATGCCTATTTGAGATTACAAAGATCTATGCGAAGATGTTACTATGCTTGTCCCCAAGATTACAGAGTTTCTGTTAGCATCTAAAGTTACAAAAGCTTGTCTCACATTACATCCTTCTGCGGTGACCCTAGCTGGGTATATATAGTTGTTACATCTCCATAATAAGCCGACTTGACTAAGTGAACCATTGTGTCTCCTTTTGCAATCTTTCATGACTTCTATTTAATTCATTTGCTAGATGATGTGAAGAGGATTGTGCTTTTCATTACCGGAGGGATATTAGATACCAATTTATAGACTTGTATACATTGCATATATGCTCAAGAGGATCTCTTTACACATGTCTTTGACTCTTTGACTTTCCTAGACCTATGGAATGAGCAAGAAACTCATTCTTATCATTTACAAAAATAATATTTCTTTTTCTTGACAAGTACAAGGATCAAAATTACATTTGTAAATGTTGAACCTAGTTACACTTTCTTCAACAACATGTAGGCTACCTACCAAGGTACCAATAAGGATCTAAGTGCCATCTAGGCTGCCTACCAAGACACTAATTCAACAGGGATCCAAATTTCATCTAGGCTACCTTCCAAGGCACTAATTCATCAAGGATCTAGGTGTCATATAGGTTACCTGCTAAGAAACCAACCCTAACTGGGTTCTAGGTATCATCTAGACTACTCGCAGAGGTTCCATCTCAACAAAGATCCAAGTGTCATCTAGGCAACCTTCCAGGACACCAATAGGGATCTAGGTGATGGGCCCCATCAATAGGTATATTATAATGCCCATTTTGATATTCTCTTGCCTATAATTTCTTATTTTCTCACATTAATTAACATCTTTTTGGATATGATGTGCTTCATATGAAGACTAAATGATGTTTTTCATACTTTTTAGCCTAATGTGGTTAATGTGTAGGGAAAAGAAAACTTTTGAGTGAATTTACTATGTAGAGGCACATTGGAGGCATCTAGAGGAGATGTAGGAGGCTTGTCCCCTACATTTACTCTCCTTCAACTCTACTTGATACCTAAAACCACTCATCAACAAATCAAGGTCTACTAGAAGCCAATGAACTCAAGTAATTATTAGGATTTAAGGGAGATATATCCACTTTTTTTTATATTTTTGAGGGAAGCAGTTCTCTCTCCAAGGAGGGTTCCCCTCAATGATATTTGTATAAATAAACAAGCCTAAGGGATCATGTTGGCTTAAGGGGTCTTGACCCAGGTTCGGAGTTAGTAAGCCAACCAACAAAACACTACATTGTTGACCCTTTCAGAAACAACCCACGCAACGCAGGCTACATTCTCACCCGAAGCAGTATTGGTGGATGCAAGAACCAAGTTTCTGCATCGAGAGACTAGTGTGATGTCTTCCAGCACCTCGGATCTGCCTTCGCGTAGATCGATAAAATCTTGGGGCACGTTAATCCAACTTTGTTAAAACAGCCTTCAGAACCTTGTGAAGGTCTACAATCAGTCCTTGCAAACCTTTAACAGTTAATTTACCTACTTACGTGCATCAGAAAACAATCCTAATTTGGTGTTCTCACATGTCTACTTAAGTTGTTAATAAACATGAGAGGAATCACTAAAATATTCATGAACGTATTTAAACATGCATTGCGTACATAATTAAGACTTATTCAAGAGAATCGTATAGCATTCAATCATTATTTCATAAAATGAGTCATTCATCAACAACATATAACATAAATAGACATGAACAAAAATACTCAATAATTCTTCAGAAAATTGTCTTTATTGATCTCAATTCACCAATTACAGACTCAAAACTTCCCTGTGCACACAACTATAGGGGTTTGTGCACTCTGTTGTAGACTCTACCTAGGCCTCTACACACTCAGCTGCAGAGCCTTTCATCTAAGCCTTCCTGAGCCTTTCGCTCTTTTATCTTACCCTCTTCTACTCTGCTGCCTTAGACTCTCTAAGACACACCTATTTACAGTATTTTTCATACAATTGCATGGTCCACGGACCATGGGTGAATCTCAAAACCAAATCAAAACTTATCCAAAAGAAGGGGCTAAGCTACTTTGACTCTGATTCATCTATGCGCTCTGCATCCACAAATTGTGGAGACTTTACATTATTTACAAAATTGTACCAAAATTTGGGTTATCTTAACCCCAGATTAACCTAGGGGACCCCATCTCAATAGATCACTAGGATTCAAATTTTTGAGGAGAGAAAAGTTACTAAGACCTAAGAGCTTGAGACTGTCATTTTTCATTTTCCTTTGCATGATGTGCTTGAACTTAACTCCTTGATTGTTGCAATGACTACACAAGAAAATATTGCAGGTGCATTCTTTAGTCTAAACGACATCACAATGTACTAAAAACAACCTCACTCTATTGGGAAGGTCATTTTGCTTCTATCCTCTGGCACAATCTTGATTTGATGATACCCTAAAAAAATTTCAATAAATGAATAGGCCTCTTGCCCTCCAACGTTGTCTAGTACTTCGTTTGTAAATGATGTCAGAAATGTATCATGGACACATGCATCATTAAGCTTCCGTAGATCTACGTAGATCCTTATTTCACCTTTTTGTTTCTTTTCTTGAACCACCATCGGGCTCACCTAATTAGATTCTTCAACAGATTCTATGATGCTCGCCTCCAACATTTTATCCAGCTCTTGGCGAACCTTTTCCTTATACTCAGGATTAAGGCGGTAGGGCCTTTATTTAACAAGCTTCACATCCGATTTTAGTGTGATCTTCATAATGCTCAAGTCATCGATTATGCCCTTTAGATATGAAAACTTAGTTGGAAAGAGATCCGGATATTCGCGAAGTACTTCAACAACTTTATCTACTGTAGCGTCGTCCCAGTAATCACCAATTTTCATGAACTTTGGTTCTTCCTTAGTGCCAATGTTTACTTGCTTTGTTTTCAGAGATGCAGAGATATCTGTGTTTTCTATTTGTGGCCCCTAAACTTCATGATGTCCTTCCACTTCCAATATTAATGTTCCTGGGGTATTCCTCTTCCTCTTCAGTAGTCACTGTTACACAGTAATTTGTCACCATTGGTCACCGTCCCTGTTACCCCTGTTTTCGTACATCGGAGGATACATTCTGGGACCTGTGAGCAGTGACATAGCCTAAAAACACTTGCATTATGTTCCCCCGAGTATGTACTTCATGTTCCGTGAAGACACCTTCTGCAAATTATCCCTGAAAAGTTCCCTTTTTCCATTGGCGCAGGTACACAGTGCCTTATCCACGCCAATCACTGAGATCCTCAAAAAGGGGCGCGCCCATTGGCGCTCTGTCCTAGAAAAACACTCGTGCCAACTAAGTTTGGTAATGATTTTTGGAAAACGCGCACCCATATGTTTTTTCCTTTCAGATCATGAAGTCTTTTGAAGGAAAAATCCATCTGATAGAGGTCGAGAGTCATCATCTATCCTTGACACCTATCCTCATTAGCTTTTCGGAGATAATTTTGATCCACAATGGGCGTCCTGGTGCATTGAATCTTCCTCCCTTCTCCATTTATAAAAGTCTGTCCTCATGCGTTAGACAAGCTAGTTTTGGGAGTTCTGGAGTAATGCTAGTTGTGATTATGCTTGTCTGGAGTGATAGTAAGAGTCTTGAAGTATAGGGAGGTTATTCTGTCGGAATCCTGAGAGAGAGAAGGTCTATTGCAAGGCATACATAGCTGTTCACCCAGCCAGAGAATAGGTTCAACGTCAGAACCTTGGTTGTATCTTTCTCTGCCTATTATTCATTAATAAACGACTGCTATTAT
>APFE030351707.1:37624-47764 GCA_000404065.3 Pinus taeda
AGGGGTGCATGTAACCCCCCTCTATGGGGTCCGGGGCAACACCTCGGAAAATTTTGTTTTTTGGACCCTATATTAGGTTGGGCAGACCTACCTATGGTTTTGTGCATGTTTTTCACACATGGTTTCGGACGTGTTGGTTTTTCGGTCCATGGTATTGGATTGTTCAACATGTATAAATATGTATTGTCACATTGAAAGGAACATAATGAAAAATCAAGCTAGTAGTCTCGGTTTTGGGATCTAGGGAAAATTTTTTGTGTATATGTGTTTTATGTGTATAGGGTTAAAACCTACAAGAAGCTCCCCCAATAAATTGTGCATTTACGAAGGGAAACCAACATTCCCTCTAGAAATTACACAATCCAGTCTCGCAGCTTGCTGGGCTCCAGAATTGCTCAAGTCTACCAGTCATCACTCCCAGTGAAAATTGCGCAATTTTCCCCAGCAAGGCTACTCAACCCAAAATTTTCACAAATTTGGGTAGCAATCAACTACTTTGCCCAGAAATTATGCAAATCTCCTGGGCAGCCAACCCATCTCCTAGCCAGAAATGCCCATTTCTTTCAAGCAATTGAGCAGCTACATGCATGAGCAGTTTGGTTGACCATTTCCACCCGGAACCGAGAACTTGCTTTTTCCTGAAATAGAAAAAGGTAACATGCAAAAGGCATCCCATGATTTAGGGAGATATTTTTAGCAGTTGGAGGTTACATGAAAAGTTGTTTTAGAAACTTTCCTCAAAGTGTCGATATTTCCTGGATTTGTGGCATGCACGTCATGAGCTCAAAACTTATTTATTCGATGCTTCAGAGCTCATTCTTTCACATTGATCTTGGAGATCTGACATCCCACATCACATCCAGGACTCTTCGACCCATCTAGCTTGACTATTCACTGGTAAGTGGCCTCAACTTGTTTTTTTCAGCATTTCTATCACTTTTTGTGTATTCACTTATGCGAGTGTTGTTTCCTTAATTTTTTTGAAGGCTTGTGTCATTTACATGTATACTAGCTTTTCCTAGCTCTGTTTCAGTTTTCGTTGCTATCTCACTGCTGTCACATGCATGACACTATTTTGCATGAACGGTCAATGATTCGGTGACTTGTTTCACTCACATGTAGGTTAATCTGTTTATTGAATCTGTCATTCATGTTTGTATGCACTGTCAATCACTTCTTCTTTCACTTAGTGTTTCCATGCATTCACTGTCATATTTGCTTTTAGTTTCCCATTGGTGAGTCGGCCCAACCATGGCCCAGACTCTACGATCACTGAGGCAACATTGTGCAATATGGGGAAGGAAGGCTCTGGCTTCATCTCTAGAAATGCACATTTCTGCCCAGTATGGTCCTCCAGTACTATTTTGCACATTTCTAAGGGACATTGACTGATGGCCTAGAAAATTGCGCAATGTAGTCCCTGAGTCTATAGTCATTCCCAGCTGGAATTGTTCATTTGCAATCCCAATAGCCAGTCTTACCTACCAGACAACCCAGACTGCCTTTAGCATAGTTCTGGCAGCCAGTCACCTAGTCTCCCAGAAGAAATTGTGTAATCTTTCCCATCAGTTTCCCAGGTATGTGTTATGTCATTCCCCATATTTACTTTGGTTTTCGCTAACAGATTTCTTACCATTCATGTTGCTTTGTCCAAATCTTTTAGGTGTTCATCAATCTCTTAGCAGTACTAGATCAATGGCTTCCAAGAGAACAGGATCACAGGACATTGATGGAAATGCAGCTGGAGCAACAGTTGAGCGAGTGTCCTCTAGTTTACTGATCTATGAAGATACAAAGTTGTATCTAGATAGGGACATCAAAATGAAGTGGCAAGAGGTCAATGAAGAATTTGGAGGCACTTCTGAGGAAGGCCTCGAAGACCATCAAGTGTATGTGAACATTCAAAAGTCTAGCCTATATTGGATGGCATGCAGATACCCCACATTCCCATGCACAGACATGATACACTGGATCATCTCTCACACTGATCCTGAGATAATGACCTTGAGCAGTGTCATTGGAATGAGGCTTGTGACCTTGTAGGCATGATATTATGATGAGATGTGTCAGATGTCAGAGCTCGTGACTGTCATGAAGGCTCCATTCAACTTGCCCAACAATAGTGCTAACTCTATAGACATTATGAAGAACTGGGTAAAGGAGCAAGCTCGTTTTAGATTGACACCAAACCAGATCTAAGAGATGAAGATACTGAGGAAGGCATACCAATACTTGGTAATATTTTCTTATCGACTGTATGGACAAGAAAGCACAGAAACCTTCCCACAGAGTTGGGTCATCGCACTGGACCAAGTGGATAGAGGAGGAAAGCTATGTAACTGGACTGACATATTAGCTCATCAGTTGAAGGAACAAGTAATGAAGGCTCGAAAGTTACCTGGAGGTATGCATGAAGAGATTTACATGTTTGCCTACATCTTAGATGTAGTCTGTGCCTGATAGGAGTTCCTGGGTTTGGAATGGGTATGGTCACTAGTGGAGACTACTGTGAACACATATTTCAAGTTTTTGTCTAAATGCAGCTTTAGAGGAGTAATGGCATGGATGTCTAATCATTTAGTCACCTCTGTGTACAAGATGATATTTCAACATGATACACCCTGCATGTCAAAGGAAGCAATGGAGGCATTGTTAGGCATTGTTGATTGGTATGCCTCACCGTATGGCACCTTCATCCAAATGTACAACATAGAGAAGCCTCCACATGTTCTACCGAAGTTTTCCTTGGACGTACTTGTCACGCGAGAAGTAGCATATCACATCTCAGTAGGATTGATAGCTAGATTGCATCGAAAGAAGAAGGCACCTTGGCTTGATCTTCCATTCCAGGTTGGGTTATATGAGATCTGGAGTATCAACCAAGTGCATGTTGAAGCAAAACAAATGAGGAAGTACCCACTTGACCTTCGAAGCTATAACCCATATGACCCACATTGCATTGTGAAAGATCACTGCACAAGAGTTCAATTCAACTGGATCCATGGGGCATTTCATTGGGTCGAGGAGGACCCATGGAGATATTGCTACAGTTTATTCAGACCCAATGAAAAGGGTAGCTTCACTATGGAGTGGTTAGTGAAGCAACATGAAGCAACATCATGGAGAGCACTAGCAGCACTAGTAGCAGCAGTAGTAGCAATGGTAGCAGAGGCAAGCATACTAGTGTGCAACAAAGGTAAGAGGAAGATTTTCGATCACATGGAGGAGGAGAAAAGCTACAAATTTCAAGTAGATCCATTTGTAGAGAAAGAAGCTATGACTATAGTGGAAAAGAGGCACCAGCATGACAAGAGAATCGCATGAAGGAAGAGGGATAAGAAGAGAATGGAAGAAGTGGAGAAGGAGTTGCATGAGCTGAGAGAGAAACTCCAAAAGGAAGAAGAGTTGCGCAAACAAGAGAGGGAAGCACAACAACATAAACATATACAATAGGGGATGAAACATGTGCAAACAGACAAAGAAACACCCACACAAGTAGTTGATTCATCAAGAACAACTGGCATTAGGTGAACAAAGTGAACCATCATAGGGGTAGGACTTCACTCATGAGATAGAGCAAGCACTTCAGTAGTTGGATGCAAACATGGAGGAGCACGAGTTGGAACAGGACATCGACCTCATGCCTCACCACAAAGAGGTCGACTCACCTGCTTCAATGCATCCAGATGATGAGCAAGTCTCGAATGACCAAGGAGGAACTGAGATCCTTAGTGATCAACCAAAAGAAGAGATGCACAAAATTTTGTTAAATGAATCCCAACATAGAGTTGTGCATTCTCACAGAGTGTTAACTCCAAAGGATCATACATCTCTTGCGCAAGTTGAGGAATGAGTGATCATGACATATGTGCACAAACATCCAGCTGCCTTGGCTGATGGAACCAGAGTGTATGCCAAAGCCACTAGCTCAAGTGTTCGCTTTCTAATAGCTAAGAATGAGCGAATGGAAAAGGAACTACAAACAACTAAGCAAGGAGGAGATTTGGTGACAATGTCTACCTGAGCTGAATTGAAGAAGGAAATACTAGATGAAGTATTGTTCCTTGACATAGTTATGCGAGCATTGTACACCAAGTTTGGTACCAGGCACAAGGCAATCATCGATCTCAATGAATGGAAGCGACGATATGCTATATTGATGAAATTGCATGCTGTTGTTGATGACATGCAAACATGGACGATGAAGTACAATGGGGCCCCACTTCACTTGCCTAAGATGATGAGGGCCAATGCGACTAAGTTAAAGGCACGTATTCAGAGTAATATCTAGAACTATGATGAGCTCCCACAGTTCATCACTAGCATACAGGATTCCCATGAACAATTATTCAAGAGTATTGATGTTGTGGTGCACACACATGAGATCCCATCTATTGGGACTCTCACCCAAGTGAAGACAAAGAAACATGTTCAACTCGAGCTTGACTCATACTTCGACGAGTTGATGTGCATTGCCACTAGCCCAGACTTGTCCATCAGTGCAGACATCATGCACAAGTATGTAGCTGGTCTGGCCACATTGAAGATAATGTTATGCATGGTCTCAAATGAGATGGACAGAGGAGCCTGAGCAATGTACCCAGATTCTATGGAGGCAAGAGTCAGGTTTCATACGGATGTCATTGGATAGCACACTGACACCATCAAGGACTACTAATCTTGGCACCAATATGTTACTGTTGATCAGCATGAGGATGTTGAGGAGTTGGACTTCCATGATTGTCTAAGTCAGAGTGATGTCTAGCATGGCTTGCTCAAGTCATTTTGTTTCACATGGGTACATGTGCATTGTAATGTTAAGTCATGTCAAGTGTAAGTCAAGTGTCAATAGTTGGATGTAACAGTCATAGAGTAGGTGAAGAGTCATGAGGGTAGTTGAATTGTCACAAAGGGGAATGTCAAGGGTCACCCCACCCTTTTCTATATATAGCCCCTCAAAACTCATTGTATATGCTTTTGGTCAGCCAAGCTTCCGATAAGACTATCTTGGAGAGAGCTTGGATAGTATTGTAATGTGCCTTGGCTTCTACATCGCACAGAGCTAGTACATCTCTTTGGAGGAGAAGGCAGATGTGGTTGTAATGTTACACTATTGGAGCTAGTGGTTGGACATGGATGTATTGTAAAACTGGAGCTTACACTTATTTATATAATAAGAGCCATCATGTTTCATGCATATGTTGTACTGTATTCCAACTATCTTGTTTACTCTAAATGATATATGTATTTGCTTTCCTACGCATGCATGTATGGACTATTCAATATGAGTATGTATGAATCTTACTAAAATGCGTTGATTGGTTTAACCATCACTTTGGATTGCCAGCTGACTTTCTTTTCATCTAGTGATGTATCTTCACTTGTGTGTTCCCTTCCCATCCAAGTACCATTTCAGGTTTCCAAGGGGCACACTCATCTCAACCCACTTGTGTTAGAACCTCTCATGCACCTTCCTTGACTCACTGCAAGTGTCACACCCTTGCTACCAACAAAGTTATCTTACTTGCCTCTGTGTGAAATCATAGTCAAGGCATTAGCATACGACCCACTGTTGGGACTCCTACACCAAAGGATTTGAGGTCTAATTGGGACTTCTTAATGGGGAGATCCCCTTGACATGTTGGCAGGTCCAGCACTGTCAACATTTCTAGCACTAGAAGGAGGGCTTTATGACAAGTTGTGTCCTCTCATCCAATTTTGAACCTTTGCTTACCTTTCATGGATTCTAATTGGACTCTTCTCCCTTCGCAATGTTTTTCGAATCATGAAAATGTCACCATCACGGTTGTTCTTCAATCTCTTGTCCACTTACATGTATGATGGTGAAGGCGAAGTGGCCTGGCCTGTGTATTTACATGAATTTATTTCCATGCTTCATGAGGAATATGGGTGTTCTGATGAACAGGCCAGCTTGTTGATTGCACACACACTTTGCGAATCTCCACATCGATGGCTGCTCAACCTACCAACTGACACTGTGCACTCACTTGAGTACTTTTGTGATCTCATTGAAGAAACTTTCTATCATTTTGATTCAAACCATCTTGATCAAAACTGTTACAACAATGGAAGGCTTCGTATCAATTGGTTATGGATTTTTGGCAGTGCTTCCGTGACTTGTAGTTTCAAGCTCTAAGGAGCCAGATGAAATTTGCCTATCTTTGGGACTGATTTGAGTATTTCCTTAAGAAATCTGCTCATCCCAAGAAGAAGCTTGAAATAAATCCTTGCTCAACATTCTTCAGTGAGGGAGCTGCACAATCTCATGTGGATGCGGTCACAGTCTCAACT
The DNA here is from genome assembly GCA_000404065.3 of Pinus taeda. NCBI lineage: Eukaryota > Viridiplantae > Streptophyta > Pinopsida > Pinales > Pinaceae > Pinus > Pinus taeda. The sequence goes on from APFE030351707.1 coordinate 43,937, forward strand.
GACTAGTTGCCATCCCCTCATTGAATGGCTCCACCACTACTGTGTGATGTTGAGGATGATGCTCACTCACTTGTTTCGCTTGGACATCCTCCAAACATCACTTCACTCAATTTTCATGTAATTTTGGTTGTGAGTGCCTCGATTTGCCATATGCATTATGTTCCACGACCTCCATCTTCACACTCGGCTATTCCTCCGGATGATGTTGTCTTGTGTTTGTTCATTCCAGACTCTTCACTTGTTGTGAAGTAGGAATAAGCAACTGACAAAGTTGGTGTTGCACCACCAACATGCGTTTCCATTCATGAAGAGTATGAGTGGGAGCTTGATCATCAACATTAGGCAAAGGATGACTCCCTTCTGTTTGAGCCCCCTCCATTCTTTCCTAACATCTTTGGTGAACCTGCCATCCATGATTTTGCATGTGTGCCTTCATCCACGGATGCACCCATTATTGATCACTCACTGGACTCACCGATGTTGGTCCATCATTAAACAACGGAGAGGATGACTTATTCATTGAAAATCCACTTAATATTTCATTTGTCTTTTCGAGAAACACAAAGGATGAGTTTGTTCGCTTTTCATCTACCCCTGTGTTTGATTCATCTAATCATGAGGATGCTGATGAATTCATTGATTTTTTTTATTTTGGTAGTCATGATCCATTTGTTTCCATATTCGATCATGATCATGACTCTATCGCAGTTGATCTTTCAAAGCCACCGGTTTATGATGATCTATTTGATGATGAATTTGAAACACCAAAGACCGTCGAGGCACTTCAGCCCGAGCTGATGGTTATGTCAATTCCTCGCTCTCTTGGGGTTAGTCTCACTTTAGATCATGAAAATGTTCAATCACCTTAGGCTCCTCATCACTCATCTATAAGCATTGAAGATCAATCTCACACACAAATCATACTTCCTCCACTCGAACTACATGATCCCATTGCTCATGCATTGGAAGAATCTCACATTGCAAGCACTCATTCATGACACAAGTTATCTTTGTTTCTTTCATTTTCTTGCATGTCGTATTTAAGAGTGTACTTTTGCTTCAAAGTTGCACGCTGTGTCACACAAGACCATGATAAGTCCATGAACTACATGTCATGTGCTTGCACTCACTTATGTCCCGTGGGCACTTTGAAAAACGAAGTGTTGTTGTCTTCATTGTTATATCTTTCTTTCTTGCTGGCTCCCACAAATGGGTTTCTCGCGGACCAAGCATTCACCAACATGGGTCAACAAATGTGCCTAAGGATGCATTGGAAATATCACTTCACGTGATCAGGCCCATGCACCATTAGTGTAGGAGTAGGATTAGTGTTTTCTTTTAGTTGTTTCATTGCATGCTTGTTTCTTACATGCCTTGTTTGTTTGTTTGTCTGCTTGCTTGTTTTATTACCTGGTTTTCTTTCACTTTTGCTTCTTCTCTTACTTTTCTTTGTTGTTTGTTAGTATTCTTGTTTTGTTCATAGGTTAGTTTCGCATGAAACCAAGTATGAATGTTGAAATGAGTTGGGTTAAGTACAAGAGGGCTTGTACAACTATCATTACTTGGTTATCTGTCATCTTGCCTCTGTGTGAAGAGCTTGTTACTTTTAGTCCATGATACGTCGAAGGAAAATATGTACTGTTCAAAGTGAACCTTGGTGAAAAAATGATGCTTGCATGCTAACTAGTGTCACCTTCTCTAGTTGGTTGTTTTGTGTTAACCCTTGTCAGCTCATTCTAGTAGAGTAAGGTGAGGGGGGAAACCTTAAGAGGCACGTTAGAGATATAATAAACTACTTCTCTATTGGAACAACCTCTTCCGCTCTTAATAAGTCGGGATCCCTCTTTCACCAATGAAATGAATAAGTCTTATGCACAGTTGAAAAAATGAAAAATGAAAAGATGAAAAGGTCAAAAAATTCAAAATGAAAAATGAATAAGGAAAAATAAGAGAAAGGCTTCCTGCACAGGGAGGTGATGCAAGTAACTCCACCTATGTACTGACCAGGCTTGTTGGCAATGGAGCCATGCTTTTTTTACTATGTGACTCTGTCAGGGTACTATCCAGGCCTGCTGGTAGCAGAGAAACACCAGAGATGAAACTAAGACTCTGACAACTATACTGCGTGTGCACAAATATACCCCTCAACCCCAACTGAAACAATTGTGTTGCCTTTGCTTGGAATGTGTGTCAATCAACCAAGATTTTGGTAGATGCTACATCTAACAATCAAGCTAGTGTGAAACCAAAATGAGCTGAGAACTGAACAATACTTCCGGAGGTGTTAGACTTTCTATTCACGAACAAGGTCCATTTAAAGAGCTGGAGTTCTAGCAGTGTGCCACCAAGTGTTGTAGCGGTCACAACCACCGTCCAAAATTTTTCCTTAACTTTGTTTTGGAGCCTTCCAACCAACCTTTCACAACACCTTGTCTTGCTTCGTCAAGTACACAAGCTTCCGCATTTTTCTTGCACAAAGGCAACCTGTCGATCACAGCTTGATGCATTCCCCTCACAGGCTGATCACCTGGACTTGGTCCAGCTATAGGCTGAGAAACTCCCCCAATAAATTGTGCATTCTAGAGGGAAACCAACCTTCCCTCCAGAAATTGCAGAACATTATTTGGCAGCCTGTTGGGCTCCAGAATTTTGCAATTCTGCCAGTCAACACTCCCAGTGAAAATTGCACAATTCTCCCCAGTAGGGCTGCCAAGCTAAGAATTTGCACAAATCTGGTTAGAAGTTAGCTTCTCTACCCAGAAATTGTGGAAATATCCTAGGCAGTCAACCCAGCTCCCAGCCAGAAATGGGCATTTCCTTAAAGCTGTTGAGCAGCTACATGCATGAGCAGTTTGGTTGACTAGTTCCACTCGAGACCAAGGAAACTTGACTTGCATGCATAGCTTATTGTTATAGGAATAACAAAAGGAAATATGAAAATGGAATCCCATGATTTAGGGAGTTATTTTTAGCAACTAGAGGTTACATGAAAATTTGTTTTAGAAGCTTTCCTCCAAGTGTTACTTTTTCCTAGATTTGTAGTGTGCATGTCATGAGCTCAAAACTTATTTATTCAATGCATCATAGCTCATTCTTTCACATCGATCTTGGAGCTCTGACATCCCGCAGCACATCCAGGACTCTTCGACACATCCTACTCGGCTATTCATTGGTAGGTGGCCTCAACTTGTCTTTTTCAACATTTCAGTCACTTGTGGTGTATTTTCTTGTGTGAGTGTTGTTTTCTTGATTTCTTTGAATGCTTGTTGTCGTTTACATGTATACTAGTGTGTCCTAGCCCTGTTTCAGTTTTCGTTGCTATCTCACTGCTATCACATGCATGAAATTGTCTTGCACGAATGGTCACCAATTCGGAGATTCGCTTCAGTCACATGCATGTTAATCTATTTACTGAATCTGTCATTCATGTTTGCATGCATTGTCAATCACTTCTTCTTTCACTTAGTGTCATAATGCATTTACTATCATATTTTATTTCAGCTGCCTATCGGCGAGTCGGGCGAACCATTGTCCAGAATTTGCATTCACTGAGGCAACATTGCACAATATTGGGAAGGAAGGCTCTGTTAGCGCTTGGAATTCACCTAGGTTGAGATAGACAAACTCTCAAGGCTACATCAAACCATTTTACCTCGTAGGGCTAGCTACGAGGTGAAATGGTTTGATGTAGCCTTGAGAGTTTGTCTATCTCAGCCTAGGTGAATTCCAAGCGCTAACATAGTTAGTGTCAGTCTTTACAGCCTTCCTCCAGTGATCAAATGTGCTCTTACATAGTGATTTTGAAGTGTCAAGGTCAAATTTTGTCAT
>APFE030351707.1:50995-84205 GCA_000404065.3 Pinus taeda
AAAAACGAAAGAAAACGCCCGATCCACTCCAAATTTTGGCCAAAGCCTCTTTGTCTGAGCATGGTACTTGATTGGGGACTCCCAGCCCAAATTTCAAGAAATTTGGAGAAAATTTTGTCATTTGTGAATTTTTTGTGCAATTTACAGGTTTTGGCCATTTCAAGCGCCGCGTTCCAAGCGCGGCTATTTTGGAGGACTACTCGGAATTTTGAAAACTTGGCATTTTTGGAAAGGGAATGCAAAGAGAAAAATTACCAATACTTGTGAGAAGCCTGATTTTGAGATTTGAGCCTCCAAAAGCTCAAAATACATCAAAAAAATGACTTTCTGCCCACTTTTTGAGTTGCAGAAAGTGACCTTGGGAGAAATGCTTTTTGAGGGGTCAAAACAACTCCAAATTCAGAAATTCCACTTGGGATGGAAAGTAGACCGACCAAGCTTTCCAATGAGCCATCTTGCACCTGATTTGGACCATTGGAACCCACTCAAAAGTTGCTGCAAAGGGGCGCGGCAGTGAGAGCCAGGGGGCGCGGCAGTGAGAGCTAGCTTTGCCAGAATTGATCTTTTTGGTGAAAAAACACTGTTTTGACTATGGTTGACCATTTTTACTTGTAGATGATGGATGAATGTAATATTTTCATGGCACTTTGATAGATTTTATCTCTCTTTACCCTTCTAGAAGCTTCCTTGATGTAAAAAGTGAATAATTAATGCATGAATCAGTTAGCTAAGTAATAGAGGCAAGTTGTTGAGCTGCCTATTATCTAGTGCTTAGTTGGAATTAGTTCAAACTGCTCCTAGAAGGATGAGCTCGACCCCTAGAGGCAAGGGAAGAGGTTAGCTTGCCTATATTATGTGTTTTCTTAGTCATTTTGAGAGGTTGGAAGGTTGGACTCTTGGGGAGAAAGTTTCATTGTATATTGTACATCTATCTTTGCAATTTCAAGAGGAAGAAGGCCAGGGTTTTGCAGACATCCTTGTGGATTCTTGTGGATTGTAGTGTTGATGGTGTGTTCTCTACATGTTCTTGTAAGGTTGTTTATGTATTCTACATCTCTCTTTTGCTTCTATTTGGACAGATGAAGTGGTAAAGTTTGAATACATGCTTTGACATGCTCAGCTTTTTAGTTTGTTCAAAATTTATGTTTTCTGCTATCTAGAGAGGATTCAAATGGTTGTTTGCCCTCTTTAGCTCCTTCTCTATCATCCCTGATCATCCATCTTGATTAAGGCATCAGCGCTCACTCCTACCTTGCCCCAAAGATCCCCCTGCAAAAACTGTGCTCAATCCCCGCACCCTGAATTGCACTCCCTCCAATTGCCACCAAAAAACCAAAAATATTTAAATCAACCCCCCTTAATCAATTTACTAGCCTAAAATCTTTATTCCTAATTGGGTCAACTCATCATATTGAAAGATCTACCGAATCTGACCCGAGAGAGCCTTCTCATACCTCGTAGGGCTAGCTACGAGGTGAAATGGTTTGATGTAGCCTTGAGAGTTTGTCTATCTCAGCCTAGGTGAATTCCAAGTGCTAACAGGCTCTACCTTCCTCTCTAGAAATGCACTTTCTACCCAACACTGTCCTCTAGGAATGTTTTGCGCATTTTTGAGGGACAGTGACTGATGGCCCAAAAAAATGTGTAATGTAGTCCCTGAGTTTGCAGTCACTCCCAGCTGGAATTGTGTATTTCACAATCCCAATAGCCGGTCTTGCCTCCCATACAACCGAGACTACCTTTTGCGTAGTTCTAGCAGCCAGTCACCCGGACTCCTAGAAGAAATTGCATAATCTTGCCCATCAGTTTCCCAGGTATATGTCATGTCATTCCCAAAATTTTATTTGTTTTTGCTAACAGATTTCTTTCCATGCTTGTTACTTCTCTCCAAATGTTTTAGTTGTTCATCCATCTCTTAGTAGTACCAGATCAATGGCTTCCAAGAGAACAAGATCATAGGACACTGATGGAAATGTAGTTGGAGTAGTAGTTGAGTGAGTGTCCTCTTGTCTACTGATCGATGAAGATATAAATTTGTATCTAGACAGAGACATTAACAAAAGTGGTGAGAGGTAAATGAAGCATTTATAGGCACTTTTGAGGAAGTCCTCGAAGACTGTCAGGTGTATGTGAACATTCACAAGTCTGACCTGTACCGGATTACATGCAGATACCCCATGTTCGCATGCATGAATATGATACACTGGAACATAGCATTCTGAAACGTTGGGTTAAAAAACTCCGAATAGGTTATTCCACCATTATTTTGAGAATGATACACTAGATCATCTCTCACATTGATCCCGAGATTATGACCTTGAGCAATGTCAGTGGGATGAAGCTCACGACCTTCTGCGCACGAGATTATGATGAGATTTATTAGATATCAGAGCCTGTGACTGTTATGAAGACTTCATTCATCTTACCCAATAGCAGTACTAACTCTAGAGACATTCTGAAGAACTGGGTAAAGGAGTCGGCTTGATTTAGGTAAAGGAACAAGAGCTGTGAAAATAGGAGAGTGAAGCACAACAGTAGCAGATACAACAGGGGGTGTAACATGTGCAAACAAATGAAGCAGCACTGATACAAGTAGTTGATTCATCAGAACAGTTGGCATAAGGCAAACAGGGTGAACCATTGCAAGGGAAAGACTTTGCTCATGAGATAGAACAAGCACTTCAATAGTTGGATGTAAACATGAGGCAGTAGGAGTTGGAATAGGACACCAACCTCATGCCTCACAACAAAGAGGTTGACTCACCTACTTCAATGCATCTAGATGATGAGAAAGTCTCAAATGACTGAGGAGGCATTAAGGTCCTTGGTGATCAACCGGAAGAAGAGATGCACAACATCTCATTCGACGAATCCCAACATAGAGTTTTGTAGTCTCGAAGAGTGTCAAATCCAAAGGATCATATGTCTCTTGCGCAAGTTGAGGAACGAGTGATCATGACTGATGTGCGCAAACATCTAGCTGCCTTGGCTGATGCAACTAGAGTGTATATTGAAGCCACTAGCTCAAGTGTTCACTTTATAATAGTTGAGGATGAGCGAATGGCAAAGGAACTACAAACAAACAAGCAAGGAGGAGACTTGGTGACAATGTCCGCCCGAGCCGAACTAAAGAAGGAAATACTAGATGAAGTATTGTCCCTTGACACAGTTATGCAAGCATTGTACTCCAAGTTTGGTACCGTGCACAAGGCATCCGTCCAACTTAACGGATGGCAACAACGATGTGCTAGAAGAGCATGTATCTTGATGAACTTGCATGCTACTATTGATGACATGCAAACATGGACGATGAAGTACAAGGGAGCCCCATTTCACTTTACTAAGATGATGAGGGCTAATGTGGTCAAGCTAAAGGCATGTATCTGGAGTTACATCCGAAACAATGAAGAGTTCCCATAGTTCATCACTAGCATATAGGTTTCCCATGCATGAGTATTCAAGAGTATAGATGTTTTGGTGCACACATGCGATCCCATCTATTGGGAATCTTACCCAGGTGAAGACAAAGAAATTGGTCCAACTCAAGATTGACACGTACTTTGACGAGTTGATGAGCATTTCCACCATCCCAGACTTGCCCATCAATGCTAAAATCATGCACAAATATGTAGCTGGTCTAATCACATTGAATACAATGATGCACATTCTTTCAAATGAGTTGGATAAAGGAGCCCGAGTGGTGTACCCAGATGCTATGGAGGAAAGAGTTAGGTTTCAGATGGATGCCACTATGGAGCACACAGAAACCATCAAGGACTGCTGATCTTGGCATCAATATGTTACTATTGATTAGCATGAGGATGTTGAAGAGTTGGACTTCCATGGTTTTCTAAGTCAGAGTGATGTCTAGCATGGCTTGCGCAAGACATTTTATTTCACATGGGTACATGTGCATTGTAATGTTAAGTCATTTCAAGTGTAAGTCAAGTGTCAATAGTTGGATGTAACAGTCATAGAGTAGGTGAAGAGTCATGAGGGTAGTTGACCTGTCACAAAGGGGAATGTCAAGGGTCATCCCACCCTTTTCTATAAATAGTCCCTCATAACTCATTGTATAGGCTTTTGGTAAACCAAGCTTCTGATAAGACTATCTTGGAAAGAGCTTAGAAAGTATTGTAACATTCCTTAGCTTCTCCATTGCACGGAGCTAGTACATATCTTTGGAGGAACAAGTAGATGTGGCTATAATGTTCCATTATTGGAGCTAGTGGTTGGACATGGATAGTATAACTGGAACTTACACTTCTTTATATAGTAAGAGCTAACACATTTCATGCATATGTTGTATTGTATTCCAGCTATCTTGTTTACTATAAATGGCATATTATTTTCTTTCTTACCCATGCATGTATGAAATTTTCTCTATGAGTATGTATGAATCTTAACGAAATGTGTCAATTGGTTTAACCATCACTTTGGATTGCCAGTTGAATTTCTTTCCTTCTTGTGATGTATCTTTGCTTGTGTGTTCCCTCCCATCCAAGTACTATTATAGGTTTCCAAGGGGCACACTCATCTCAACCCCCTTCTGTTAGAACCTCTCATGCACCTTCCTTGACTCATTGCATCTGTCACACCCTTGCTACCAATAGAGTTATCTTACTTGCCTTTGGGTGAAATCGTGGTCTAGGAATTACCATATGGCCTACTGCTAGGACTCCTACACCAAATGGTCTGAGGTATTATTGGGGCTTCTTACTGGGGAGATCCCCTTGACATGTTGGTGGGACAAGCATAGTCAACACCATCATAATAACATAATTTTGTTACCTCTGACAAAACAAAGTGCAACGAATTTGTTATCAGATTACATCGCAATGTAGACACTTCATGTAAGTGATTCTGCTAATGCTCTAAATCCTCATCTGAATCAGAGGTGCAATAACCCTCCCAGTATCGTGCAATCCATCCATCTATTATCGGCTTGATCCAGTCCTGATCTCGTGTTGTTATCTTGTAAATCAGATCCAGTTCATCATCACTTTCTTCATAATCACAGATCAGTTCAGTATGGTGTGCCCCTTCTACAAGATCCAATGGCACTATAATCGAAAATGAATTTCTTTGAAATGACGTTGTCCTTTTCTTCAAATTAATGATCCCATTCATGTCACTAGCCGGTGAATTCCTAGGAGCTCAGGGTAGGGATTACTGTCATCGACAATTTTTATAACTTCAAAGTTGGCCACCATTCTTGCACCTTCTATATAAACTGTTACTCTAGATAACTGTCCCATGGGGATGATTTTCTGTTGGTTTGCCATCCTAAGCTGAATCAGAGACCACTGCAGGATAGGTCTCCCCATCCTTTCCCATGTCTATTTCGGTAATATGTTTGCATCGTATCCCAGATACAAAATGACTTGGTACATCTCATAATTATCTATCTATATGGTTAGCCTTATCTCTCGCCCTGTTTGTGCCTTATGATTGCCAATCTTTCTGGCCACGTGGTTTCCATTAGGGAATTTCTCTTTGTTTGAACATTTATTTATTAATTCTTGAAGGCCTTCCATAGCCTTGCTATCACGCAGAAGCTTTATGCAAGTTTCCAAAAACATATTGAGTACAGAAGGATCAACATTTGGAGGAGCGCTGATTTCTTGCATCTTGTCTTGGCTTCCTGAGGTGGAGGCCTCTGCGAAGCTCTTCTTGACTTCCATAAAAGTTTCCTTAGTGCAGTCCAGGTCAAAGCTGACTTCTTTCTCCAGTGCTTTGCGGACCCATCCTTCTTATTCAGGTTGTTTACCCTTATCAATGCTAGTCTCCATTCCACTTCTTATCACAATATTAACACTTTGATCTTCTTCGCATGGCTCAACCCTCATCATCTATAGATTTTGCGTAGGTTGTTGAGACTTTGTTTTCTTCTCTTGCATTTTAGCGATTAGCACCATCCATTCTTCTATAGTATGGTCAAACTATTTGCTGTATTGACATGATGGGTGTGTAGGATTATTTCACTCACGTGCATAGTGCCTAGGCTATCCATAGTTGTAGAAGATGATTTGACTGCGACCTCTACCAGACCCTCCTACTCCTCGGTCCCATCCTCGACCCTGATAACCTCTGCGCGCTCCTCCTACACCTTGATTTGGAGGTCGAGCTTCTGCTTGCATTCGATGTGTAGGAATTATTTCCATCATCAACTCATAGCTTTGACAATGGCACTCATCATGGCCCACAGATTTGTAAAAGTTACATAATAATTGTTGGGATGTCTACACAAACTTTTTGAAGTAAATGGAAATTATCCGTCGCATGTTTTCCAACAACCTGACAAATTGCACACCATAGCGCAGTCCCCATGCTTGGCCCTGTTGGGGCTTCTGGTTTCAGGGGAATTGGTCCCCCTCTTGTAATATAATTCATGTACATGGGAAATTATCTTTGTCATGTCCATGGCTCTTGCACTTCAAAGACTAGACTTCTGCATGCACTTCTAGTTTAGTCTCATTGTCTTTCTTCAAACTTTGTAACTCTAGGTGTAAGCTTGCTAATTGTGAGTGGATATGTTGTACTCCCTTGTTTGTATCTTGAATAAGGGATGCCTCTAGCCTCATTGCAATCTCCAAGGCTTCTTCTTCTATTTCTATCTTCTATTGTGACAGGGTGATTCTCAAGTGGATAAAAATTGACGCTATAATCCAATCACGATGCTGACTATCTGTGATTTGCATATTATCCTCTTTGATATGACACTTCAAACTCTAATCAAATTCCTACGCCATCACATCGATCCTCATCATAATCTATTTAAATATAATTACTGAATGTGAGTCAGACTTAGTCTTACTAAACTCTTTGTTTAAAACCACCTTAGTTTCTGCTAGCATCGCAAGAGGATTATCAAAACTATACTTAATGTATCAAGTTAATGCACGATCCTACAAGGAGGTAACCAAATGTTCCTTCTTTATATTTTAATCACTAATCTATTGCATTGTCCATACAATATTCACAATAAACTGGAACTTCTCTTCATCTTCACTTCCTCTGCCCTTAAAGATCGACATCTTTGTTGCGTTCGCCATGCTGAATGGTGGTGGTGGAGGTGGGGGTGTGGGCGAAGGTGTATGTGGTGGAGGTGGGGGTGGAGGTGGATTGGAAGGATGATTTTCTCGAGTAATGCCCTGAGCAATTAGCTAAATAGCGCTTTGTAGCATACTCTACCTCGCCCCTTTATCATCACTTAAAGGAGGTCCAATCAATGGACTATACTCTGGTCCTAATCCTTCACAATTTCTAAAGAATTGTCCACTTCATGTAGCTCTGAACATCAAGGTAATGGCATCACCCGTTTTTCACATAACAACATTTTAATCCAAGTATTCAATGATCTTAAGTACTTACCTCGTGGTCCTTTGAAAAATTTTCGCTCCGCTTTGCTATAGCTACCTGAGGTATCAACTGCAAATTCTATAACAAATCCTCCTAGAATTCAATCGAGCTAATGATCGACAACCTATGTGATCTTGCTATCAAAAGCTTCTAGTTGTCACACTAGTTCTGGAGTCCACACTATAGGACTATCGAGCTTCCACCATCCTTGACTGTCTATCAATTTGGCTAACCACTCATATAGTTCAATGGGGAAGGTGCAGAAGAAGATCTCGTGTATCTCTAGATACAGGTGCCTATTTAACCACTCTTCCTTCAACACACATAATTTCTTGTTTTCTTGCATCACAAACTCGTGAATCTTCTGATCCAAGCACTTTTCAATTTCTTTCTTGGTCGGATTCCAATGGTGCGACATCACACATCTCTTTCATGCAGATCCCGGTCTTGGCAATGGAACCATTTGTTGGCTTAGGGGGTCTTGACCCAGGTTTAGAATTAGTGCGCCAAAAAACAAAACCCTACACTCTTGGCCCTTTTGGAAACAACCCACGTAGCGTAGGCTGCAGTCTCACTCGAAGTAGTATGGGGGGATGAAAAACCAAGTTTCTGCATCCAGAGACTAGTGTGATGTCTTCCAATGCCTCGAATATACCTTCGTGCAGATCAATAAACTCTTGTGGCACATTACTACAACTCTATTAAAATAACCTTCAGACCCTCGCTAAGGTCTACAACCAGTCCTTGCAGACCTTTAACAATTAGTTTACCTACTTATGTGCATTAGAAAGCAATCCTAAATTGGTGTTCTCACAGATCTACTTAAGTTGTTAATAAACATAAGAGGAATCACTAGAATCTTCGCGAATGTATTTAAACATGCACTGCGTACATAAGTAAGACTTATTCAAGAGAATCATGTAGCATTCAATCAATATTTAATAAAATGAGACATTCATCAGTAAAATATAACATAAATATACATGAATAGAAATACTCAATAATTTTTTAGAATCTTTTCTTTATTGATCTCAATTCACCAATTACAGACTCAAAATTTCGTTGCGCACAGAGTTGTAGGGGTCCGCGCACTCAGCTGCAGACTCTACCCTGACCTTTGTGCACTCAGCTATAGAGCCTTTCTTCTAAGCCTTCCTAATCCTTTCTCTCTTTTATCTTACCCTCTCCTACTCTACTTCCTTAGCCTCTCTAAGACACACCTACTTATAGTATTTTTCATACAATGCCATGGTCCGTGGACCCTGGGTGAATTTGAAAACTGACTCAAAAATTATCCCAAATAAGGGCTAAGCCCCTTTGACTCTTATTCATATACATGCTCCACATCCACAAATCATGAAGACTTTATATTATTTACAAAATTGTACCAAAATTTGGGTTATATTAACCAAAAATTATCATAGGGGACCCCATCCCAACAGATCACTAGGATTCAAATTTTTGAGGAGGGAAGAATTACTAAGACCCAAGAGCTTGAGATTGTCATTTTTCATTTTCCTTTGCATGATTTACTTGAACTTAATTTTATGTCAATGAAAATTTTGTTGTTGTCCCATTATTTTTTATTTTCTTTAGAGCAACAATTCCCCTTGGGTTAGGGCCCAACCCAGAGGCTCCAGTCTCTCTTTGTGTATCTCATATATGCATTATTTTTAGTAGAAACATTTCTTTCTTTATTAGAAGAATTTTACTTGCAAATATTGTTGTTATAGGTCTAGTTATCACCTCTCTTGTGGGAAGTGTGGTTAAAGAGTTTGTAGTACCAAGCCAAAAATATGTGGTTATTTTCCTTTACTTATTGCTAGACTTTAGATCATTTCTATTTTACATACTGTGTTTCTGCATATCTAGGAGTTAAATCACATTCTTCTTCAAGATTTCCAGTATGTAGGTAAGATTCATGTGGAAATATAGATTGAATTCTGATGAAAACAATTCAACTCATCCTTTCTTGTTTGGTTTTATAAAATCCAACTCATCCTTTCTTGTCTAGTTCATTTTGCTGCATTGATCATTAGTTTGGCATTCTATTCAAGTGAAAAAAGGGATTGTTTTTTGTTTTTCAGGTACTACAAATGGCTTTCAAGGTTGGAAAACTCATCATAATTCTCTCTTTTCATTATCATTGTCTTCTTTTACATCTCACATTTCCCTTAAAACTCATCCACCGAAACCATATTTATGAGTTATTAGGGACACCGTGCACATTTGATTTTGTGAAAGATGGGACTCTTAGGAGTATTATGCTTGGAAAGGCCTCGTAAAACCTTAATACATCCTCATGTTCCCTTTCCCACCTTCATAACACCTTTTCCACCCTCAGAATGCTCACAGATCCAATCTTGTAGCAAAACAGGGCAATCTTGTAGCATCATGTAGCAATCACGTAGCAGTCCTGTAGCATATTATAGCTTTGTCAAAACTTGACCATATTTGCTTTAAAATCTTTATTTTTATCTATTAGGTTTGAATAATGATCCCCAATCTCTGAACCCATGATTGAGGATGACCAAGGACCACTTTATGCCTACCTTTGCTTCACTACAAGTACAATTCTGCAATTAGTGTTAGAGGAAAATTTTCCAAATTTAAATAGAAATGATGGTTTTCTTATGAAATGCACATGAAATCTGTTACTAAATCTAAGTTTCTTTGAAAACAATGATAAAAAGGGTGATTCATCAATCCAAAGAATATTATTCCTAATTCTTGAATTCATGCTTTCTTAGGGATTCGATTAGAAGCGTTGTTATTTGCACCAGTTAATTTCCTTTTCAAAGCAACTTCTTCATGTTTTGCAATTAAATTATTAATTAAAATTTCTGAAAGTAACATACGGTTTAGATTTTGCAAGTAGATTAGTATTTTTCAGTTCTGCAATTAGCATAGTCTTTACATTCCTGCAACTAGAGTTAGCCTTTACATTTGGTGAGTAGCATTTTCTTTTTTGCAAGTAGAAAAGTGTTTTCATTCCTACAATTAGAATATAACTCTTTCTCTCTCATGAAATTTCATTCCTTGAGCTAGATGAAAGAGTGGTCTTTGTATGCCTTAATCTAGTTCATTTCTTGAAGGTTGCATGAGGAGAACTTAACCTACTATGCATATATCACTATCACCTCTTATATTTGTATGAACCCTAGGTTTATAATTAAAGTTGGTAGTCTCAAAATTCTTGTTGTGATATTAAGGATGATCAATTTTTGGCATCATTTCTAGAGAGGTGTGGAAGTAGGTGTTGTTTCTACTAAGAAGTTTCCTTTCTTTTCATCTTTTTTTCGCATCAACACTGTTTGACTTGAAAAAAATTCAAAAAAAGAGGAAAATGCAATGAAAAAAACTAGTTGTTTCATGCCTCATAGGAGTAGGGATAATCAAGGGAAATTTCTACCAAAAACCCCTACCCTTTCAAGTACTCAACCATCACTCTTCTTTGGTGATGATGAACTTCCCTCTCTAACTACAGGGGAGTTAGAAAATCCTTTAGATGAGCAACCTAAAATTTTTGAAGAACCCATATGACCTATCCAAAACATGGTTGAAAACATGCATAACGAGTTATTTCCTCTCCGAGAGATCAATGGGGAGGAAAGAATGAATAATATCAACTGCACTTCCCTTCCACTTTTCCATAGCCTGGCCTCTAAGGACTTTTACACATTCATGTTTGGGTTTGTTTTAGTTTTTAGGACCTATTTCTATACCTCTAATAAACATAAGTGTTTCCTTCCACCCTAAAATATGTGGCTTTGTGCTAGTTCATGAGACTACTTGGAGGCAACATCATTACCTGGGCACAAATGCAGCAAGCCTTTAATGAGACGTATAGGGATGAATTTAGGTATAAGGTGACAAAATAAGAATTTTTTAGGTTGACCCTAGGGCAAGATGTGTCCTTAGAAGACTATGAGGAAATATTCCAACTCAACTACAAGACGACTAACTGTACCCTTGACCCTGAATCACTCAAGATTGTACTTCTTTGAGGGATTAGGGAGGATGCAATGGAGATCCTAAATATGTTGTCTAGAGGACTAGCTGACCTATGATGACATCAAGGCAATATTAAAGAACCATTCGAGGTCTGCTAGGAAAAGAGGAAGGTCCAATCAAAGCCTAGACAACCTTCTCCCTCCACCTCAACCATCAAACATGAGATAAGAAGTATGTTGGAAGACTTCAAGAGAGATGTTGCATACTTTTTCCTTATAGATGGGAATTATGCAAATTAAAAGGAATCAAGAGGAGGCATCAAGGGAAATAGCCATATATTTCCCTAGATGCAGTAAGAGGCATCCCATAAACAAGTTCCACTGAACTCCATAGAGGTTTTCTCTGCATGTGAGGAAAACCATGCAACAGAAAAATGTCCCTCTCTTTTAGGCCTAAAGGTTGTATGCCAAGGAACATAGAATGGCTTGGAGTAGCTCTACTTCATCAACTGGAGGATGCCCTAAGGACCTCAACCATATCAATAGGGCATGTAGGATATATAATATCCTCCTTAAAATCCAAATCAGAATGCACCTTTCCAACATTGGTACCCTCCAACTCATACATCATGGTCCATTCCCTCTCGTTGGTCCTATACTCATCAGTACCCTACTCAGCTTGTCAACCCACCTTTCCAGCCATATAAACCTTAGCCTCTTCAATGGGGCAACCCTTCACAAGGATGGAGGCCTCAAGAAGGCCAACCTCCATCCTTAATGCCTCCTCAACCACAACCACAACTACCTCACAACAACCCACCTAAGCAACCTCAAACTCATGCCCAACAGAATCTAAACCTGAACAATAAGTAGACATAATAGGTTTACATTAGGGAAACATCCTATCGTTCTTATGTTGTGGAAATTCAAAAGATCAACCTTCAGTCTAGGAAGGTACTTCCAGATGCTCAACCACCTTCTCCAACAGAAGATCTTGAAGAAGAGAATGAAGATAGTACCCCTGAAGGCAATGAACCTCCCTATCCTGAAAGATTGGTCCAACCTAAATAACACAACCCATAAGAGGTGAAACTTCTTGGAGAATTGAAGAATTTGTGTGTTATAATACCCCTTCTCCAGGCCATCAAATATCACTCCATTTAGAACAAGATTGTTAGGAAAGAGTTTTTTTATAGGTTTGGGAGGAGAAAATGAGATTCCCTCACTATTGATTTTGTTGGGAAACTGCCTGATCTAATTCTTGGGAGGGTGATATCCCCAAAGTATTTAGATACTGGCAGCCCAGTATTAGATGTGAAAATTAATAACATTATTGTCCCTAACACCTTGATTTACTTTGGGGTTGCAATCAATGTTATGAATGAGGAAACCATGCTAAAGTTTAACCTCCAAGGACCCTTGAGGAAGACCACTACAGTGTTACAGCTTGTAGGTAGATCCATAGTATCCCCTAAAGGAGTTATTGAGAATGAGATGGATTTTATCGAAAACTAGGAGTATCCCATAGATTTCCTTGTCCTCCAACCCAAAGCCAAATTTAATGGTTACCCTATCATCCTAGGGAAACCTTGGTTGGCCATTATTGATGCTTACATTAGTTGTAGGGATGGGAATGTGACCATCAAGAATGGCCATATCTCAAAAAAACTTTTAATGTATCCTCCTACTCAACCCTATGTTGATCATGACTTACACTTGTGGATAGAAGACAAGGAACAATAATACTTTTATCAATCATCCCTCTACCCTGCTTGTATGCTAGACACTATTGTAGGAAGTAGGAAACTAGATGAAGATGACCTTTTTTACCACTGCTTACATAATAAACCTCCTATTTCCATGCCAATGAATGAACTGGTGGAAGAATCCTTAGAGAAACTTGAGAATAATCCATGGACTAATCATTTCTCTACTTATTCTAATCTAGATCTTGCCAATACCATGGAAAGCACCCTATCTAGAACTCTAAAAATCAACCCTACCCTCTCATCCAAGCAAGAAGAGAAATTATGTATTGTGCTGAGGCAACATATTGATGCCTTTGCTTGGGATTGCAAGATGTTGACGTGTTGGATACTGCCAACATACAGGGAATATCCCCAATGTAAGGTCCTAATTAGGCCTCACATTGTTTGGTGTAGGAGTCCCATCCAGAATACAACCCAGCTATTGCTTACTTAAATATATTCCTTGAATTTAGTTGTTAGCATGAGAGAAGTGTGATTGTCCTTTAGAATGAGAAAGTGAGTGCACCTTGTGAATATTAAATTGCATATGTATCAAGTTTGTAGCACCCTCCTCCCACATCTACTCAAGAAACCAACCAACTAGGGTAAACATGCGACGAGAGGCCACTATGATATGATTTGATGTTCTAAGTCACGTTAAGGAAGTGAAATTGATATAGACACACCATACAGACATTCAATGTCATCATTAGAATCCTCAAGAATCAATCCAACCTTTCAGGTAGCCAACCCATGTGTCCCACTGAAAATTTTCACAACTTTACCTCTGGATGCTCTCATGCTATGGGCATGCCAACATGCAGGAACATTTGGACGCTCTCACAAGTCTACAAGCTAGTGTCTAGGGACTCATTTTGTTAGTTGTGTGCTAGTGTCCCCAAGAATTAAGACACATTTTCAAGCCCAAAGCCTAGGTCACTGCACATAATTGCATGAAATTAATAATGCTAATGCAATTACTTGAATAAAACATTGACTGGACCCCCGCTAGTCATGGCAAGAATTTTGTCAAGCACATCACAAATATGTAATCTATAAGTGTGAATAACAAATATTATCATAAGGGTCTCATACTTAGATAAGAATCGCTAAGAAACATTGGTGCCTCAACACATCAACTACCATTTCATCCATTAGGTCATAGATACATTTATCATTCATTTACAGGTAAAAACATGATGAGATCCATACATAGCTACTCTCATAAAAAATATAAATAACCAACATAATAGCATCATAAATACTCATGAAATCACAACCATATAAACCACATATAAGCTACTATAATACTCATATATTTACAAGGAGAAATAGCATCATATTGATGATTGAAACTAAAGATTAAGGATGGGACTTCCACGTTCCACCCGATAGTATAATGGTTGAGCCAAATCTTTCTTTAGCCATTCACCCCCTGCCATATTCCAAGCATGAATATGGGATTTCATAGAAAAAATCAATCCAAAACCATCCAGGTCTTCCAGAGGCCATCCACCTCAACCCATCAAATAGTGATTCCACCTCATGGCTAGACATCAAAAAATCATCATTAGATTGGTCTCCATGCAAGCCTTCCAGGGATTCCAGATCATTTGTTCCAACCAAGGCTTCGAGGACTAGTAACTTAGCTCACAATTGTTGTTGGTCTTCTAGAGCATTTATCCAACCACGGCTTCCAAGACTAGTAGCTCAACCCACCAAGGTAATTTAGAGTATTTTTCCAACCAAGTCTTCCAGGACTAGTAACTCAATTGAAGCTGTTACAGGGCTTCTAGACTATTTTTCCAACCAGGGCCTCCAGAAACTAATAACTCAACCCAAGCTAAGGAAACATGCGAACCAACCAAAACAAAATAAGGAAATAAATCCATAACTCCATGGAAATCTAGGAGATGGAAAGGCTAGGTAATCTACTATCAATCTAGGTAATCCTCCATGCCAGTGACAAATCATGATGAATAATCCACATGCATATGCCATGAATGCCAAAACTAGTGAGGAAAACATACATGCAACTTGGTACCTACAAGAAAACCTCCCTGTATTTTTTGATCTCTATGTCCTCTTGTGCTTTTGTTCTCTTACTTTGCCTACTTCTTACAAAAATCTAAGTATGCCACACCCTATAAGAGTGCTCCAAGAAAACTCTAAGTATCCAAGAGTATGAGAAAGAGAGAAAATAATGAGAGAGCTCCAAAAATAAACTGAAAAAAGGTTACCAACTGATCCTTAGAAGCATTTTTATGAATGAGGTCTCTAATTTCTTCATTTTCCATTATTTTCCTTCAATTTCCTCTTCACATGCAACCTGTGACCTTTCACCTCCCTTTTATCTTAATTTCCATTATCTTCATAAATAAATGTACCAAAAATGTCATTTTTCCTTTCCAAAGCCTTCGCCATTTCTTTTGCCAATTTACTTAGCCATTAATAACCAAATGAACACCCACACTAAGATGTCTTGCACAACATTTAGCTTGGAATAAATGTCCCTTCAACCGTGGTTATTGATTTTCCTTTATTAACTTTTATTACATGGAATTTTCACCAAGGTTGTTACAAAGGTTCTCTTACTGCAAGTGGAAAAATAAAATGAGTCTCTAAGAGAGATGTAATAGTACTACCCTAATGGTGACACGCATGAATACAAAAATATTCATCTAACATCAAGAAAAATAGTTCACATTGATGCAGCAAAAATTATAAACATTAAAACACATTTCCAATAAGTTGAGCACCTAAGTCACCGAAAGAGTTCAATTACTGCAGTACATGTGAAAGAAAACATGAACCATAAACATTCAAAGAATAGTCTTAGAAACATCCAAAATCCACATGTGAAAATGTGTTGGTCTAGAAGGCTTTGATATTAAGAAAAAGCTCCAAGCTACATAAAGACAATGAACATCACTAGCTCCAATAGTGAAGCGTTAGAGCCACTACTTGCTCCCAAAAAGTACTAACTCTGTCTCTCTAATGCCTTGTGGGAGAAGACAAGGTTAAATGTCCCTTACATGAGAAATGATGATCCTTTTTTGACTTGAGGCATGACCTTTCACATCCCCATGACTCTACCATCCAACTCCTAATGACCTTTGGACTTCGAAATGACTTTTGGAATTACATATGACTTTTGGTATTACATGTCTTTTGGACTTCCATGATTCTTTTGTCCATGAATTACTCTTTGACTTCCACTCATTTCTCTATATAATGATTACAACGTTACATCATAACTTCTACATCATCATGTGATGAAAACATGACATGTCACTATCCTTGATGATTAGGACTAATAGTCACTGATGACATGGAATTTCTTTAGTGGTGGCATGGTTACCACCTATGTCTTCATTCTTCATGCAGCTTTTGATCATTGATCACCCTCCAAAGGGTCTTTGTTCCAATGGAGTCTTCAAGGTGCTTTGATCATCAATATTCAAATGCGTTCTTTGTTCTTTCAATGCTTCCTTTGTTTGTTCTCTTTGCTTGATCATACTCATGTGCTCTTGCCATATTGTTATTGAAGTACCTGTAGCTGCAATTAATCATGAAAAGCAACCACCAACCTCAAAATATCCTATTCTACCATGTTTTATGCATATTTTTTGTTCATTCCATTTTAGTTTGTTTTGGAAAGAGCAAGGGGAGCTTCTGGGTGCAATGGAACACTTCAAAAGGCTGAAGGGATGAAGGGGAGAGGAATTAGATATTTGGCATGTGCTCATGTGCTCAAGAGGAAGAGACAATCAAGGCAGGGTGCATGGAGCAAGTCCGAAGGATGAAGGGGAATATTTTTGCCTTCCCAAGTGAATTGTGTGCTCAAGGGAGAGAAGGATGGCATAGGTTGCATACCTGAAGGCTGAAGGATGGTGGCTTCAAGCCTCTAGGGTGCACACATGCACTAAAGAGGCCCACGAGGATGCATTGTGCAAGTATGAAGGTTGAATGGTGAAGCTTCGTGCCTTCAGAGTGTGCTCATCTACTAAAAGGGGTAGGAGGGTGAATGGCACAAGTATGAAAGCTAAAGGTTGAAGCTTCATGCTTTCAGAGTGTGTTCATGTGCTCAAGTAGGGTGCATTCCTTTGGGTTGAAGAAGTGCACTCAAGGAAGAGTTAGTTCTCAAAGGGGTGTAATTCAGAACAAGGAAGGGGAAAGGGACTAAGGAGTGCACTTTGTGCTCTTGGAGGGCACATGGCACACTTATGAACAAAAAAGGATTCTCGATTAAGGCATTTTGATGTGCTCATGCACTTTTTTCCTAGACAAGTTTGCTTTGCAACCAAAATTTGTTTATGTTTGTGATATAGGGTGATGAGTGAGCATGATGAGTTTAGACATAAAAACATGTGTGACACTACCAACTCATCAAGAAAACTTATACAATCTTGAACAATCATAAGTATACATAAAAACTCCACTTTTCATGCATTATGGGTGAAGTGTGTGGGACTGCAACCAAAAAGTGTTGTTTTACAACAACAAATATGTTACAACCATGTAATGCACTAAATATGTTCTAATCCATGTGAAGACACTTGAGGATATTACAAAAAACCTGAAATATATATAATGGAATTAGATGATTGTTCATGATCAAGGTGACACTAGATACAATGTAATAGTGGCTCCAAAATTTGAATGTAGTGAAATTTTGGAGGGTGTTGTAGCAACGACAACACTTGGCGATACATTGGGTGAGCTTCAACTTCTTTATATGAGAGTATCTTTCAGTTAAAGGGTTGGACCTTTAGGAAGTATTGATCCACCAATTAGATTTCCTTGGTTTACCCCTTTCGACTTGGTTATATACATAACATCTCACTTTCTTCTACTTGGTTGAATACACAAAAGATGCACCATATCACAATTGTTTCAATATAGGAAAGGGTAATGTGTGTGGTGATTTTATGATATAAAGAGTATGATTTTTCATCTCTGGTGTTTCTCTACTAGCAAAAGGCCTAGACAATACCTCGTCTGAGTCACTTCAGGAGCACAAACATTTCTTTGCTGCCAACGAGCCTGGAAAGCACCTTGGTGAAGTCGCTTGTTTCACCTCCCTATGCAAGAATCCTTTCTCTTTTTTCACCCTTTATTTATTTATTTAACATGCCTATGCATCTATGCTTATTACTTTAATGGGCAAAAGAGAGATCTTGAATTATTGAGAGAAGATGAGGTTTCCCCTTCAAAGAAGTATTTTAAGACCTCTCATACTGGTTTCCTCACTTTAGATTTTCCCCTTATCCTTTCTATACTATATTGGACAAACGTTAACACATAAGAAGACTTACACCAAGTTGAGTAGTTTAGATACTAGCATAGGCATGGATCTAATAGGTTCCCTCAAGGTTCCCCTTTTGGACGGATCATATTTTCCATCTAGACTCATCTCAATCTATGGCATTTTCCCATACAAAGAAGGAGAATAAATAGAAATCCAAGAATTGTGGTTGTCACACTTCTCTTTCATTACACTGTTGATGGTGTTAGACCCGCCAACATTCAGGGTATCTCCCCAATATGAAGTCACAATCAGATCCCACACTGTTTTGTGTAGGAGTCCCATCCAGTATAAAGCCCTAGTTGCCAAATACTTCAATATTTTCCTTGGCTCCAACTATCAGCACAAGAGAGTTATGTAATGGTATCATTGAAAAGCAAGGTGAGTGTGAAACACAACTATGTCTAGGTTCTCTTACTATGAAAGGGGGAGAAAAGTGAGCCTCTAAGTGAGAGGTAATAGTACCACCCAAGAAGAGACACACATGAACCAGAAGGATGTTCAACATCTAGCAAAATAGTCCACAACATATGTGATAGTCATTACAACCAATGAATAAGGGAATGATCTATTCAACATCCAACAAAATAGTCCATAGTTGATGTGACAGTCATTATAACCAATAAGCATAGAAAGGTTTGTCTAGTATCCCATGGAATATTCCACAAGGATGAGACAACAGTAACAACCATTAAACACATTGTCAACAAGATAATACAAACGTTCACAAAATAGTATTACAAACATTCATAAGTCATGCATGAAGAACGTGTTAATCTTAAAATACTTCTTTCATTAATAAAAAGTTCCAAGACACATATTTACATTGTACATCACTAGCCCAAGTAGTGGGACATTGGATCCACTCTTTTCTCCTCAAAGAACTAGATGGTCTCTCTAGGATCTAAGGTGAAAAGTCCTATTCTCACACAATGAGGATGGTATATATAACTAAGGGGCAATTCTTACCCATTATGACTCTTTGACTACCTTCACAATTGTTCAACTTCCTATGGCTTTTCAACTTACATGAATCTTCATATTTATGTGTGTCCATTGAACTTCCACTTAACAATACATTTGATCTACAATATACATGACCCACAATAGTGATCTGGCATATGAAAACTCATGACATGACTTGACATGACGCTACTGACATGGACTGGCTTGATGATGTGGCAATGTCAAACCGCTATTGTTGCTGAGTGATAGATGTGTTCTTGGATATGATTTTTCTTCTCCTCCACATAGATTGATGATGTGAGGTATTCAATGATATTTAGCCTTGGAAGGTGGTTGCACACTTCTGTTCCTTTTGCTTTCTCTTGGTAGGTCCAATCATCCATTCAGCTACAAGTGAGTCTTTAGGCATGCTTTCCTCCTTCTTATCCTTCTTCGCCATCTTGCCATGACTTGGGAGTGTACATGTTCCTTCAATTTACTCATGATGGGATGACACTAATTCGAAAAATCCCTATCCTGAGATGATGCATTATTATCCATGAATTGAGCCTAGGATAGGTGACAAGCTGGGAGAGAGGGTTGAGTAACTATGCATTGCATAGTTCCATGTGATTGGGAGAGAGCTTAATCACTGAGACTGTGGAGAGCATATCTCAGGATTAACTGATGAACTTTTCATCATAATCAACACTAGGGAAATAGATTTCATAGTGGCTACTAGGAGTTAGGATTGTGTAGTTCAAGCTGATAGTGGATGATGCAGGATGAGGTCTTGAGGGGTCATTTCTACGCAATTTCAAAGGCAAGGGGGACTAGGTAGTAGAGAGACCTAGAGGGAAAATCTATGCAGTTATTAGGGTCAGTGAATTCAAGATGAGGGAGGGCACTGGAGGACACATTTGTGTAGTTCTAGGGGCCAAGGGAGGTTGTGCTCACTGCTCATTATGGGGTTCCAGCAAGAAAGGAGAAAATCTCGAGGAGTGAATGTGTGAAGTTCACACTTCAAGTCAAACTAGGAGACAAAACTGCATAATTATGGAGCTCATGGAAGGTTGTTGGGCTTTAGAATTGTGCAATACAACTGCCTTAGAGGATAGTGATTGCACACTGTGCAGTTCCAAGTAACAAGGTCACATCACTGAGGGCTGAGAATGCATAGTGCGGAGTTGAGTCGAGGCCCATTAAAGTTGAGTTGCTTGGTTGGGAAGATTTTTAAAAAATGGCTAAGTGCAGGAGGAAGAAATACTTGTGATGAACTTAAATTGTGATCACACACTTAGCATATTTCGATGAAATGATGACATAGACTACCGGATCAATAAGAAAGCATTGGCCTCTGTGTGACTGTCTCATGAAAAGAAGTGACACGTGTGACACTTGAGATAGACTTTAGGATTTATGTGATAACGCTTGTGCGAAACTGCTCAAAAAATTGTGTATGAGTGCGATAGGTGTTTACATTACTGGGACAACATGTATACACAAATACCAATGTTTGAAACCACTAAAAAGATTCACAAACATGACATCAGTCAAAACATGCTAAAAGACGAAAATTAATACAACAAGAAAAAAGTTTCAAATGAGTTCGGGAAAGCTCGTGAAATGAGCTTAAGTTTTCGCAAGAATCAAGGGAAAGACCAGGGAAGGCTTCGAAATTTGAGGGTGAGCCAAAATTTTGGAGGGTGTTGCCATCACTACAACATACACCATAAAGCCCTTTTAAGCCATGCACTTTTACATAAGGGTATTATTAATAAATAATGACTGACAAACATGATAATATAGGACATGACTAACACAACACACGTATGATTGACATATTCAAAAGAAAAAGAAAATAAAAAAATATACATGAAGTGCAACTCATATCTTCTAATGAAAATCATGTTTAAAATCTTAGCCATTTACAGGAAGGGGGTCATTCCTCCCATCCAATGATTTTAGCTTGAATGTATTATGACCGAGCTTTTCTTCAATGGTGAATTGTCCAATCGATAAAGGTTGGAACTTCGTGTGTTTTCCTTTCTCTTTATGGGGTTTATCATACTTCAGTATTAGGTCACCCACATCAAAGCTCTTTTCCCTGCATAATTCTTAGCAAACCATCACTTTACACTATTTTGGTGAAAAAAAATATCTCTTTCACTTTGAACCTGTCTTCCTTGAGTTTGAGTAAAGTGTTTATCCTGCTCTAAACCAGAGGCCAAGGTCTACCTTGGGACTCTTGGGAGAGTTGTAAGGCTAGGAGATACAAGTTCGGGGGCAAGAAAACTTCTTTACCATAAACCATAAAGTATGAAAAGGTATTAAAGGAAGGATTAGGAGTTAAAGGGTTAGCCCATAGTGCATTGGTCAAAGCATTGTGCTAGTTCCTTTGCTCAAAGAAGATAGTTTTCTTGATTATGTGAATACGATTTTTATTTCTTGATTTAGCCAAACAAATTCCCTGTAGGTAATAGTTAGATGCATTATTTAATACAATCCCATTTTCTAATGTGAATTCATAAAGTTTCAATGATGAAAAATAACTCGCATTATCAAAGACAAGTGACTTGAATGCAAAACCTAGTTATAATGTTCTATTGCAAAAGGTGGATGACTTCCTAATCATTTACTTGTCTCAATGGAATTGTTTTTGACCACTTATTGAAGTATTGTGTTGTTAATGAATTTAGACTTCTGTGATCCATAACATTAGTTTAGAGAATTTTCGGCAAAATCACATAATTAATCATTTGTCGACGTGTTTCGAACCAACTAGTGTGGTTCATCGTCAGGACAAGTTGAAGATACAGATCCAGTTCAGCGTGTTAAATAGCCTAAGCAGAGACTCAAACGGCTAAAACGTCTAACGGCTACTTTTCCACTCAAGGACCAGAGTCAAACATCCTTTAACTAATTTAATATTAAATAACTATTATAATAATGGAGCTAGGTTAACCAGGTGAAAAATAAAACAGATCAAAGGTTAATTTATTAAAAATAATTCATTTATTTATTTACATTATTAATCCACCATATATATAATATATATCTATATATATATATATATAATTATATATATATATATTATTATATTATATATCCTAATATTTTTTAAAATACCTAATCTTCTAATAAATACCCTATTTGATGCTTAGTTATAAAATATTATATGTTTAATAGATAAACATATATTTATTATTTAATCTTAAACCATTTATTTATTTAAATTTAAATTATGAATATACATCTAAGTAAATATCTAAAAATATATATAATCATATTTTCCAATACCTAGTAGTATTCTATTTAATATAAATTTCTATAAATTATTAGATAAATATCAAAAAAAAATTTCTTTTACTTTTTATTAGGGTTAGTTTAAATCTACTAATTTTTTTTATAAAATGAATAAATGAAAATTAATATTAACCCATTACTATAAGGATAACCTTTATCCAATGGGTATGTTCATTATCAAACATCTCCAACTCAGTGAATAAAGAAAGTGGAAAAAACGTTATTGAAAGGGAAACAATAGTTGAAAATGAGCTTTTCTCCGATAACGAAATTGGAAAGGTGTCGCTTCATTTAAATCACATGTTTCCATAGAGCTTAAGGGTGCATGGTTTTTAAAAAAATCGAGAAACAGTAACTCCAAAAGTTAATTAAACATTTGCATGGAGGTTTCTCTCTAGCTTGTCATGGCCTCCACGATTCGGGGTGGGGTTGATTGGAACCACCCTATTTCAAGCACCATCGAGGGATAGGTCAATTCATTATTATATTTCAACACATATAGGCACTCTAACCCCATGACCAAATTGGACCATCATCTGACAATGTTATGGTACGCCCTAGTTGCAATTGTTGCAATTTTCACATGTCGATGTTGATTTATGTTATCTAAATTTGTATTGTTGGATGGAGTTTCTTTTGCTCCTCCATTCATTTCTATAGGAGGCAGAATCTCATTTGTAACACTACCTATCCTTAGATGCCCAAACATACCCTTTCCCCATCCATAAACACATCCATCTCTAGTTAGTATCAGAGTACGAGATTCTCCCACCAAGATCTATTTATCTTTCATAGTAGCATCTTCAACTTTTGTACATTCAACATTTTCTATCTTTGTAAGAAAATGTCTGATGAAGTTACTACCACCAAGTGTTAAGAAGATATAAAGTTTAGATGACAGGAAGTTTTAATAAGAAACATAAACTTTGTGTGTCCTAATGAACTTTCATCCACCTTCACCAATTGTTTTTAAATTTTTGCAGACACAGGAAAATATACCCATAGTATACATGAGTCATTTGGATTGTAAATTTCTTTGATAACACTCTTAATTTGGTTACTCAAACCATTTTGTGGTCTTGAGGCTACAAGGAGGAGCACGATATTGATTATTCAGGATAGGTACTCGTGGTAACATAATTTGTTGGGCGATGCTTGTGCTGTTTTAAGGTAATACCCTTCAAGTATCGACCAATACATACAGTTATAGCATATATTATTTATGTCGATAGTTTAAAAACAAGATATCAATCGGCCTTCAGGCATAACCATGCACATAATTCTCATAACATTTCAACCCTCACTATTTGTAATGATCACTAAAATATGTATTTTAACTCTCTCTCTCTCTCTCTCTCTCTCTCTCTCTCTCTCTCTCTCATTTATATATATATATTATATATATATATATATATAATATATATTATATATATATATAATATATATATATATATATATATATATATAGAGTGGCTTTACTGGATAAACAATGTGGACCTTTATCTCCAAATTAATAGATCTATCTACTATATTCCAAAGCGACACTTCACATTTACTATGCATACATTATATCTGGAGGAAAGAATTAACATGGGCATTCAACATAGTAAGATTAGGCATTTTAAATTCATTCCTTTGATGATCAAAAGAAACATTAACACATTCCATACAAAACACAACTTCATATTCAATGGGTAAATTGTCACCCACCTTGCTTACGTTTTCATAACTATGTTATACCTAGTATTGCCATATATCATGCTTGTAGTCCTACTATCATAGTCGAAGGTATTACTACAATACAAATCATAATGAATAATGGGTATCATAGTTAGCACAAGCCTTAGTGGGTGTAATTTAAACCATGATGCATAATGTGTAACATAGATAACTTGAGCCATCGGCTATACAATTGCAAACCTTAAAGACATAATTATAACCATAAAGGGAGTCACAAATTTTAAAGAAAACCTTAGTTCCAAATTACCTTGAGTTTCAAAGTCCTTCCCAAATAAATCATTTTAAGATTTAGTAGAAACCTTTATGGCTTCTAAGGCCTTAGGCACTACTCTAGAACTCATTGGAATATTTTTTTTCTTATAGCAATTTTATAACAAACCCCTTAAGTAAAACCTCTTATTTGTTTAGGACCTAGTTAGTGACCTACAACTCAGTCATATCTTACAACGGTGGATTGGCCCATAGGCCACAATGTTTTAACTTAGGGATCTGATACCATTTGTCACATAACTCCTTGACCTAATATCAACAACCACCTACAAATGATCCAATCACTACATCTAACTTTTATTTCTTTTATATATATAGTAGTTGTCACATGCATAAGTATCAAATCATTTTACATAGAAAGATATCACATGAAATTATACTCATATGCTTAAATATTTGACATCATAACATAAAGAGTAAAGAGCCAACATAAAAAACATCTGATGCACTTAAATCAACACGGACTAGCGAAAAGAATCTCACTTGAAAAACCAAGCACCCCCACCTAACCTAGAACTAACTTCCTCCAGTTCACCCCGAACCAAGAGTTCCTGCCATGGAACAACTGCCTCTTGTTCATCTCTTCAATGGGTATTTAATAACCTCTTTCATGATATGGTTTCCTTAGAGGCGTCTCGCTTTCATGGATATTTTTTATCCACTTTCCTAGGCTTTTCCCAAAAAAGATCGCCTTTCTCTCCCATGAGGCTTTTCCTCATAAAATCTTGCATTTCTCTCGAGTAAGGCTTTTATGTTTTTCTTATGCTTAGAATCATTCTCCAGTTAATTAAGTTTATGGATATTTATCTCCCAATCGATTGAGCTTATCTATAATTGGATCTAGAAGTCTTAGCATGAAACAATTATCAATTCCCATTCACCAAATGGGATTTCATTTGGCAAGAATCTTATCTCTTGGTGTCTCATTTTCCAAGTGATTGAATTATCTTTATTTATTTAATAATGAAGTATTTACTTTCATTGTTACACCTCAGACCTAGATTTTATGTTACAAATCAACCTTAGCATAGGTCTGGCATGATAGCAACAAATTGTTAGATACAACGGAGGGGTGTTATAGCATTACATTATAAAATATCTACCATATTAATAGATGAAATGGTTTTTTGACCAAAATCCAACAATACAATTTTCTAGTAAGATTGTGATTCTTTATTCTTTGACATATAGTTTTGAATGCTTAAATAGACTAACCCTTGAAGCACTTGATCATTACAAATCAGACAACCTAAATAAATGATTTTTAAAAATTTGTGTTGGATTTTGAATAAAATTGACCCAAATAAATTCCCATAAAATAACCATTTCATCTATTAAGTAGACTACCCAAACTTAATTCATAATCTTCATAAAAGATGTTATAGCTTTCAATTATTAATCTATTTATCGATTATAGTGTTTAATTCCTCACTTATTTATTTATTGTATATGGACATTTTCATATATATTGTTTACTATAATTATTGTTAAAATGTTTAATGTGTCTTTCATATAGAACATATTTGTATTTGCATTTTTTAAATCATTAATATATATTATTATATATTATTTTTTTTATTGACCACAAAATAATTTGTTTATAATTGTACTCTTGTTATTTTTTATTATTCTTAATTGATTTTAAGATTATTATTAAGTTATAAATTATTTATGAGAAATTTCTTTGGGTAAAATCACATTTATAATTTATGGTTAACACATTTAGAACCATTGAATTAAATATTATATATAAATATCACTTGAACTTATAACTTACTAAATCATTCATTGTATGTCATTGGGTTTCATTGTCTTCAAATAGCTTTTGATAAAAGTGTTATGAAAGGGATAGTTGTAACTATAGGAAAGGCATTGTGAAGGATCCAAATGCTCAAAAAAATCTATTTCAAGTTCCCTCCTTCATGTGAGAAAAACCTAGGTAAAGATGCCCAGCAGAATGGTCATTGAGCCACCTCTTCATATGCACATCTAATAGGTTTCCTTGCTTTCAAGTTAAATTTTAGTAGTTAGGGGATATTTAGAAGTGAAAGAACAAGAATTTTTAATGAATCTCCACTCTCAACCTTGGCATTATCCACTTAAAAGAGCTCACTTATTAGTATATAAATTTTAACCATGTTTAGTAAAAATAATTTTGTAATTACAAATATTGAACCATTATATTTTGTTGAAAAATGACAAAGGGGAGTTGTTTAGATTCCCATCTCCAAAATCCTAGCCTAGCTAGAATATCCTATTTTTTGTCCTAGACAAACCTAAATGTGTTAGATTAAGTGGTTAATTGTGAAACTAACCTTAGTGGAATGAAACAATCATATACTAAAAGTGCTGAATCTGTGGTGTCTACTTCAAAATAAAATTGATTGAAAAGTAACCTAGAATATAGTAAATGAAATATAAAATATTTGAAAATAATCTATTTAAAATAGATAATCAAACAAAAAGTTAAAATAAAAATAAATTAAATCTACATTTTTGAGTAAACAACCCATTCAACTAAATAAACCTACCTTTTCCTTATGCAAATTAGATTTTCAAGACAAAAATAAAATTGAAAATATATATTTCGAAGACAAAACAAACTATAATATACAACTTACAAAGCAAATAATTGATGCAGGAGCATCCAGCTCACAGTGACGAGGCAGAAAGACTCCAACCAGGTTCACGAGCGGGACACAGAATTGTCAGATTCTGCTGGAAATAATTTTTCTTTTTATTTTATTTTTACAAGTCAGAGACAGTTGAATGATTTACTTTCCAGTTAAATTTATTATTAGTTTCATTGTCAGTAGAAGGGTAGTTTCTGTAATTAGGAAAAATAACTATTAATTGCTTTTACAAGTCTTAACATATTTGAACAGTTACAGTTACAATTAGGAACAAAAACATGTAACTCATTTTGTAACAGAAAGAGTCAAACTGCCAGCCTAACTGCATACAGAGGCTATAAAAGCAATGCATCCATGTAAAGTAGGGGTTCTTTTTTCACATAGAAAATAAGTTGAGAAATTGGAGAATAAAGAAATTATCAAAGCATTCAAAGTATCTGAAGAATATTGTCCATCTATTATTTCCAGAATTATTGAATTAATTTTCTACGCATGATTACTGAGATTTCATATTTCTGTAAATTAAATGTAACATTTTGACTGCTGAACAATTAAGAACTGAAATACGAAACCAGTGTCAAACAAGCATACAGGAGTGTAGTCGAAGAGTCACGATTACAAAGGCGATACCAACATACAAGCAATTATTCCAGTACAAGAATCAAGCACCAGTGGCAAACCATAACGATAATTGAAAGCTACAGGTACCCGATACAACATTTCCTTTTCCTTTCATTTAAAACCACAGTTTACATTTGTAGTACTAGTAACATTACGACACAACCAAAAGCAACCAAACAGTAAAGGTCCCTTAAGGGTTACAGAGATTGTCACCATCAAAACCAGAACAAAGTTTCACTTGACCATTACAGACAGACCATGGGAAGACGAAACCCTCGATTAGGGTTTGACTACAAGCAAACGGAAGACGAAACCCTCGTAAGGGTTTGAATATCGACATAAAGCCAGAATTGTTGAAGCCGTGTCGCAGACGTGAATACATCCCACACAAATGATAGCAGATATGAAAGCTACCAGACTCGACCAATAAATTAACAGGCATATCATATGCGTAACAGAGACCTCGAATCAGGTTAACAAAACAGGTTCCAGGCCTACCCAAAACTTTTAAGCCATCCAACGTTGCAGAAGACCGAGACGTGCGCCCTCCAGGCCACTGTAGAAGACCTGCAACCAAGCCACGGAAAAACGAGTCAGGGTTTGTCATAGCCAGAAAAACGAAACCCTCAAACAGAGATACAAAACCAGCAAAATAAAAACAGAGACAGCGGGAAGGGAATCTCACCTGGAGACCGCGAGAGGAGTGACCACAAAGTCGAGCCAATAATCGCCACAGCAAGCTATAGACCAGAGGAGCAGTCGGGTTTAGACCCGGGACGAAAAAGAACAAATATTGAAACAAAGAACGAAAAAATACCTGTAGCAGAGTTTGTCCAAGCGTTGCCATCGACCCTGTCCGAACAGCAGAGCAACACCAGCATTTGAACCCTAGAAATCGTTGTCAAAACACATACGAGAACCCAGACCAGAAGTATAATCGCATACATAGAAATGGAGCAGAAATCAGTCGAACCCTAGCAATAAAACAACGAATAGTCACAGCAAATAGGACCAGTACCAGAACTTGGATTCGTTCATTCAAAACAGAGTAGCCAAGCAAACAGATAACTTACCCAAAGTTACAGCGAGCAGCCAGTCGAACACAGTCAAAGTGCCGAAGAGTATAACCAGGAAAACGCACAAAAGAATCCTCCGCCCACAACCAGAACGGGTATAAAAACAACTTAAAATCACCAAACTGTGTTACAGAACCAGAGAAGGCCGAATACAATACCACAGAGAACATCTCATTGCACAGAGCTCGAAACCCTCAGAGCGAAAACAGAAATGACAAGAATAATCGAGAAACTGAGTTAGGGTTAGGGTATTATCGGTCACCGAGGCGGAAGGACTGTGCATTAACGCCAACAATTAATGTTCAGCTACCACATAGTGAGCGCGGGAACAAACAACACTGAATACGACCACGTAAGCATCCAAGTGGAACCCTTAAAGTGTAAAGAGTAACAACAGCGTGGGCTGGGACCCATCAATAATTCTCAACAAAAAACTTTCAAGTACAAGCAAAATTCTAAGAGAATTATGGAACTCTTTTATTTCACCAATTTTTTTTAATAGGAAATAAATGCTCAATTTAAATAACAAAGATATATGATCTACAGCAAAAATAACGAAAATAATGCCCTAAAAGAAAATATGTAATGGCCGATCACATAAATGTATGTTTTTTTTCATTTGATGCATTTGTAAGAAAAGGTTTTTAATGTCTGAAAACAATATAGGTATATTTAAGCTTAATCTAATAGAAGCATGAAGGAAATTTGATTGCGGAAGCTACTAGAAACTCATTGTTTTTTTTTTTGAGAATTTGAAATGAAACTTTTGTATTCTAAAATAAATTCAAAAAGTCAAAATTATATGTTAAAACTTTAAAATATTAGTCAAAATTATATGTTAAAACTTTAAAATATTGATTTTTAAATCCAATACAAATTTTTTTCGATTTTTTTTAGTTACTTGCAGATAACGTTTTAGCAAATGTGTGGGACGATGATGATTACTCCCTAGAAACTACATTATTAAACTCAAATTTTGACCTTAGAAAGAGTGTAGGTTCAGGTTCATATAAGTCTGCTAATAAGTAGCATATAGTTTTTTAGGAAAAGTTGAGCACTATGCTATTAAAAGATGAGTCAAATGTCTATTAGATTCAATTATCTACTCTCAGAGTCTACAACAAAGGTTAGCAAATCTCCATATATAATGGTTGTGTTAGATAACAAATCTAAATATGCAAAAGGAGAGACAATAACCCTATGTCGATATAGATAGTTTTCTTTAGATCATGCATTATTCATGAAAGAAATACATAAAGGAATTTTGAACAAAAATGTGATTAAGAATGAAAGAATCATTCAATTACTAGATAGGATGTTTGTGTATGATTGATCTCCTCTCTTTATAACTACTAGAACAACCACATTAAAAATATTAGTGTGGTTGATATAGCCGAAGGCTTCATAAGTATAACCAAAAAATCTATTGCAACACTCTGTTACTAATGGACACATTTACATGATTAACCATGTATAGAAAGGTTAACGATTAAGTCTAACTTTAGAGAAACAATGAATTACACATCCTATTGCAAAATGGATCATTTTCCTAAATATAATTTTCTTATATATAAATGAATGTTATAAATAATAATGAGGAACTTCTCATGAAGGAACTTATTATAATTAGAATAATCTCAAATCCCTAGGAAATTGGTGGGTGAGAGCCACGAATATAATTTTTTAAATTTATTAAAAATAATGGATCATTTTGCCAAATAAAATTTCCTTATATAAATGAATGTTATAAATAATATTGTGGAATTTATCATGGAGGAACTTGTTAGAATTGGAATAATCTCAAATGCATAAGAGATTGGTGGGGGGAATCACAAACTCTGTAATACACTACAATCATGGATAAGCATTAAGACTATGCATATGCTAAGCATATTTCCTTGAGAATTAATGTAAACCCTTAATTAAAAAATAAGAAAATGTCAATAAATAATCATCGACTTAAGTTGAAATAAAAAAGCATTTGTTAATAAATAATTATGGTTGTAAAAACATTTATAAAACACTAAAATATATATATATTATTTTGATTGAAATAAAAAAACATTTATTTACTCTATATAAATGATAGGAAAAATAAATGTAACTTCTTGATTTTATAAGAGAAATAATAGTTAACACTTTCATATAGTCATAATATAAAATAATGTATTAACTCTATAAAATTTAGCAGTTTCTTTTATGA
This sequence comes from Pinus taeda, assembly GCA_000404065.3. NCBI lineage: Eukaryota > Viridiplantae > Streptophyta > Pinopsida > Pinales > Pinaceae > Pinus > Pinus taeda. The sequence goes on from APFE030351707.1 coordinate 82,161, forward strand.
ATTATTCCTAACCACTTTATTTCATTTTCCTTTTTGAAATAGACAAAATGTGTATCCATGCTATATTGTATATTCTCATTAATGGGCTAATGTGCTTTAGATGAACAATTTTTGAATTATAATAAAAATGTATATTTTAAATTTTGTATATCATAAAATGTAATTAAATATATAATATAATAACGGAAAAATAAGGGGTATTATAGAAAGAAATTATTTTAAAAAACCGTTTATATATATATATATATAGAAAAGAATATAATATAAATATAATATGTAGGGAATCATAAATTTAAATAATTGTAATCATTTGATAATTTCAATTTCATATTATAAAATTTATTAATAATTAAAAAAAACTACAATCTTATTAACTTTTTTTAAGCATATTCACATATCACATTTAATTTTTATTTAATTTATAAACATAATAAAAAAATTTAAGATTATAAAACTACAAAATATTAACCAAAAAAAAAATACATTATATAATATTTATTATAATCTCTTACACATACATGTATGTGACATACATCAGGTTTTAATATAAATTAAAATAAGAATGTTCATATATAAAAATGTGAAATTTACATATAATATAAATATTGTGATAAAAAATTAAAATACATCTATTTGAACTTATTAAATGAAAAGAGATCAAATTTCTAAAAGTACAAATATTTCTACCAATTTGACACTTTAAAAAATTTACATGCTAAAAACTTAACACTTCTTTTTACTCTATAAAATTCATTTATGGTAAAATTTTATATGAATTTATAATTTCTCTTTAATAATAAAAGCCATAACCATAAAACACCATCATATTTTTAAGGTCTTTTTGCTTTTTAAAATGATATAAGTACTAAGTAGATTTCGATTAATAAAAGAGAATATACATCCTAATTACATCCAAGATTCGCCAGTATCACATTTTAACCAAGAAAATCCTCTGTTTTTTTTTCAAGTATTTTTATTTGAAAGCGTAATTTTTCAAATTGTGGTAAATTGATGAATATAAGAATCGTCTCGTGTAAGTTTGACACTTTGTAGTTGATTAATGAATTAGGTCCCTACGTGGAAGCGTCAGCCTCACTTACGAGCATTGCGGCATCCAACTCGCTCTGATTGTTGACGTCCTTAAAATTTATGTTTTGCAAATACCCTTCGACTTACGTCTGCCCTCCTTTAATCAGAGTATTACGTTAGTGAGATCCAATGACTCGAACGTCACTATCTCTGTCACAACCACTCCAGAGTCAGGATGGGCGCCACCCAGTTATCAAATATAACGAGGTGCAGGATGATAATCGAAAGTAGTAGTTAAATAAATCCGTTTCTAATTGAAAGGGTGACCCAATGGTCTGTTCGGAAAATGTGTTTCGTCATGTTTTGGTAGGAGAGTGTGTTTGTTTTGTTTCGAAAATGTGTTTTGTGCATGTTCTTAATCGTCATTAATCCGATTAAAAAGATGGTAACTCTCTGTATTTATGGACTAATATTTCCATTTGTTTATTTAAACTCATATTAAATATATAAATTATAAATAGTTAAAATGGTTTTAAAATATTAAAATATATAAATATTATATTAATTTAAATTTGCATAAGCAACCAGAGTGGAATAAGTTATTAAATTAGAATAGATTTAAAATTATTATATCAATCAAGATATAATAGGTTAATTTATTTTTTTAAAATAACTAGCACAATCATATTAATATAAATGTGATTGATAATATTAAATAATATATTAAAAAATATTAATAAGTAATAATAATAATAATAATTATCTAATTTTAAGGTCACAGTCATTGTTTGTGGGACGAGGTGAGCGAGACACCCTTGTTTGTGGGACAATGGACCCAAAGCCATTGTTTGTGGGACAAGGAGGTGAGCTAGACACTGTTGTTTGCGCCACAATAGACCCACCTCCGCTAGACACCCTTGTTTGTGGGACAAGGGACCCACCTCCGTGCAATGATTTGACTACTAAATCTACGAAGGCATACATACTCTACCCCTATGTTTTTGAACCTGTGACCT
>APFE030351711.1:8533-41906 GCA_000404065.3 Pinus taeda
GATTTGGTGGCCTTTGAACTCCGAGCTGATGGTGGAGAATTCGAGGTAAGGACCCATAAATGAGGGGGACACCTTCCTAAAAATCCTCTAGCTTGTTCTCCCACGAATTTGGCTGCCAAGTGCTCATTAAGACCTTCAATTTTGTCTCCAAGTTTACCAACAAGGCTACACAAAGCACCCATTAGACTTGTTGGCATAATGACTAACCAAATTCACTCTATTAACATAAAAATAATCAAAAACATGCAATAAACAAATTAGAGTGGTGGACTAAGCCAAATTAGGAAGTTGAATGAGCCCAAATAATTGTACATTTTTGGGGCTCATCAGTCCTATGCCAAAAGCCTCGATCAAGACCGGGTATTGTATCTTTTGACCAAGGCCGTTGTCAAGGAAGTCGAGGGTTGCGGAGGAGGGGTGCAAAATAGGGTAGAGGGAGTGGGGGGGAAAGAGGTGAGGGGTGGAGCAATGGCACAAAAAGTAGGAACAGGGGATTCCAAAGGGATATTACTACCCAGACTCAATAACTATTCAGATATTGAATTATGAATATCAGAAAAGCATTGTGTGGTGGGTAAGTGAAAGGAATTCATACCCGATGTATTGGAATCTCCTGAGGTCGCTGCAGCAATGCCAGGAACAGGTGGAGGGGGACGGTGAGGTGACCGACCATGCTTCCTCGGTGTGTTCTAAGCTAGTTCCACAGATCGCAAACCAGGGCTCGATAACGTGCCTATTCCCCCAGAGTGTGGAGTAGAAATCCTATGAAAATCCTCAGAGGCACAAGGCAATTCCTCTCTAGCCGGGTCTCCATGTGACAGAGCATCCTATTCCTATGATACCTGGGGAAAAAATTTCGCTGATCTCTTGCTACTCCACTTGTTCAGAGGGAAATATTTGAAAAGGTGCCCCACCTTGTGGCAGCACCTACATCTAAAAGGTAACCCCACATAGTCTAGCATTTTCCTCCTCACCGCATCCCTCCACTGAATGTTGATATACTCCAGGAGCCCTCCTGATAGGTCCATGTGTACTAAGATTCTAGCATAAGCCATTCTTCCTGTCAAGATAAAAGATTCATCATGTGTAAGGTACGAACCCATGGCATCCCCAATCTGTCTGAATAATTGCTCTGTCCAGAAGTGACAGGAAAGACCCAGGAGACGTACCCAAATCGATCCAGCCCCCACCTTTTCAGTCTTTGGATCAAACATCGGAGTCCACCTTTGAAGGAGGACTAATGCTTGATCAATGTGCCATATTGTAGAGAGGACCTAATTGGTATGGACAAGGCTTTTGAAATGCAGGGCAAACCAACCCCTCACAAAGGTTTGAACTCGAGGGGGTTCCGATAGATGGTGTCCCCAGACCTACATTGTCCACTTCTAAAGCCGCTCCATGCTATAATGTCTGCCTCTAACATGCCCAACTAGATCCTTTTTTTCTGAGTCCATTGCCTCACTGAAAGGAGTGTCTTCGGCCAGTTTTAAGAAAATTTCGTTGCTGCTCAGAGGGAGGTGCTTTTTTCTTTCTGAAATCCATGTTTGTTTGTTTTTCAAGTCTGTTGCCACCCTATCCTCCAGAGCATCTGCAAGTGCAGCCTTGTCCTTCCCTGCCAATGGTCCTTTTGCCTTTAGATTGCCAAAATACCCCGAGATAATGCCTATTCCCGTGAATTTTCCCTCTGGAGGGTTCCCCGAGTCTTGAGGAGTAGAAAGGACCCGCGCCCTGCTATCTAGTGCATGAGGAAACCCTTCCAAGGGTTTATCCGACTCAATCCCCACAGGATATGAACCTAAATCCAGCCCTAGGGTCTGTGTGTCTAGCGCTCACCTGCAAAAGACCTCCAATATGGGTTCCCTAAGAGGTTGAGGGCCTGTGTATTCCCGAATGGTCGTTGCTTCACGAGCAATCGAGATAGAGGTTATATGCTGCCGAGAGAGTGAAGGTAGGGCATCAACCTTTGTAGCAATTTCATGCTCAAATGTTAAATAATCATCCACTGTTGTCCCGATCTGAGGCCATAATGGCAGATGTTCCAAAGAACCCACAGAGAAAACATCTTTGACCTCCATAACTGTCGAGAAACTGAGCTGACAGCTGCCTGCAGGTATGTCGGTGGGGGACCAAAACCATCTAGGGGCAAACAAATAAACTTAACCGTCAAAAACCGTAAATAGCTAAGGTATAACTTGAGCAAGCCACGAATGAACCTTAAACCCCTCAGGTATAAACAATACTCACTGACTTCGCGGCAAGAAAGCCTGTAGTTTTGGGTCTCCAGACTGCTATCCACCAAAACAACCCATTTACTATTACATCGTTTTATGAGAAAGGTGAAAACCCACCTCAGTGCACCCATGAAAACCACAGTTCACGTTTATCTGCCCCGCCATGATTGCTAACCGAGGATTTTTACCCTGCACAAAACCCTAGCTCCACCATGTTCACCTCCCGCATTGAATCATGTTTTTGTTCGGATTATCTAAGTGAGGCCTAGTTTAAAGTTTACAATTACGACTATAACCCCTAGGCTAGTATCAATAGCCCATAAGCTAGCATCTGATAGGTAACTTATGACTTAGTAAGGGTTGATACATCTTTTGTAGTGGGCAAACCTACCTTTCTATCCTTACCACAATGAACCAACAAATCCTTTATAGACATCGAGCCTAGGTGAAGAAGAAAACAATCTATATGTTTTATATCTTCAGATAAAATTTTAATGCAATTTTTGACATCATTATAATATTTTTTAACAAATTTCAATTATTAAATATTTTTTTCAACCATAAATGTAATGCTTATTTTAATTTCTTTTTAAACATAAATTCATGTAATAAACAATTCTATTTTTTACTATTTTGATGAAATTATAGATCATACTTTAATAGAATAAGCTGTAAAACAAGTCAAAAACATTGTTGACAATAAATTTTGAAGAACATCCTATAAATAAATTTAACTTATATTTGAAGTATAAATTAATATTTTTTCAACTAATTTGGACTCAACTATTTAAATAAGGTTAAAAACCAAGTGTGTAATCTCTATGGAATAAGTTTGAACATAAATATATATTAATTTTAATAAGAATTAATAAAAATTGTGTTATAAAAAAATAGAATAGTAATTTATGAAAGATAAAGACATATTTTTGTTGTAAGAAGAAAATAGAGATGAAATAGTTTAAGGTAATCTCATTTTCAAAATACAATTAAATATCCGCTTTTGATCATGTAGTTTTCACTTATAGTTTTATACATATTTTAATGTGGTTTATCGAGATAACAGTAATGAGTTAGTATATATTTACATCAATAAGCCTCCTTGTAATTTTTTTTTTAAGATCAGACCTTGTATATTATGATAAAAAAGACATAGATAATCATCACCAACTATTGGTTTACCACTTGGGAAGTAGACCAATAGCATAAGTTCAAATTTTTTCAATCATATATTCTATAGACTACCATATTGTCTTTCAAAATGAAAATATAACCAGAAGTAAAATAAACCATGATGTTATAAACATGAAAATGGATGCACTATGATAGTTCTTCTGCTTGAAACATCGTGTTCACAGGATCATAATTCAGTTGGTGAGTCCACCAAGTTTGATGGTTGTGTCTTACTTTTATTATCTAAGGAGGACAAGTCAAATTTTGTCAATTTCCTAGCTATAACTCAAAATTTCAGCCTATCCACTTTTTCCATCAGTTCAATCATGCCAATTATCATTTCTTACTTAATGTCTACTCTATTAGTTAACTCTAACCATGAGAATTTTGATATGCCAATAAAGATTTCTAGTTTTCATGTAAGATGAGGAATCTGCTTTGGTGGAGTTGTCCGCATTAGGAATCGATTCAATAGTTTCTTAGTACACATGTTTATCAAGATTAAACCTTCTATATTTTCTAAATCAATCTTAAACTTTAGAGGTTAATCTATGGACATCTTTAGGAATGATATCTCTATATTTGTCACTATAGTTCAATATGCAAGTTGGGCTCGGTTCTATCCATTAAAGAGGGGAGAAAGGTCAAAGCTTATGGACGGGCCTGGTTATCCTCTTCTACCTCCACAATGAACATAGTAGAGACAACGTCTATCCATGGTTCCCTAATATATAAACTACCATGGATATTGTACTAGACAATTTGTCACAATAGATCTACTAAAATATATTAGAAAATTTGAAATCTACACTATGAGGGTTTATTTCTCCTTATATTTTTGGATTTGTTAATTATTTTTTATTGTGTATGCATGAAAATTATGGTTATGTAGAAAATAGATATCAACAAAATAAAAAAACTCAGAACCCACAATTGACATAAGATATATCCTAGGAAACTCTTTCGAGAAAAAACCTAGCTGGAAGGTGAGGCTTCTCTACTATCTTTCTCTTAATGGAAAATGGATGCAAGTAAAAAAAATTGAGGTATGTGGCCCATGGGCTACTATAGTGTAAAAATAGTCTCTATTCTCTCTCTCCCTATTCCTCTTGAATACTCTTTTTGAAAAGAGTGGAACCATTTTCCTCCTTGTGGATCAGTTATAACATAGTCAAATAGCCTACTAGTGGTTAGGATTGGCTCCTTCAAATTTTAACTAGAGTTAAAATATTGACTCTTCTAGATTATTTATCCTCATGATCACATGGCTAGTTCCTTTTAATATATAATGGGGTCCAATGTCGAATCTTATCAAATTATGGTGGTCAAAATAGGAAGGTCAATGTCTGACTGGCACAACTTTTGCATACAGACTCTCATCAAGGTAATTATTATGTTTTTGGAAAGGTATTTGTGTGTATAACAGGATGAAAAGGTTAAAAAATTAGGTAATAAATTTTTACGTCTAGAAAACATTATTTGATGCCTCAAACTACTCATGAAAGGTTTCAAACCACAATTTTCCAAACTAGGTCATATTGTAAAAATGGTCCTATGAGTTGATTCCATCACTTTTTCCACTCTGAAAGCATTAATATGGAAGAAAAATAATATAATGATGTAATATGGATCATTCAGGGAGTCCAGTGAGGGGAGAAATAGAGGCAAGGAACATAAGGAGTGAGTGGAGAACCAAAATCAAATAGGAAGTAGAGAGAAGAGGTAAGGGAGGGATAAGAGGTGCTCCAGGAAGAGGAGCAGAGAGAAAAAGGGGTTGGAAAAAGAGGTATAACAAAATGTATAGTAGGTATAAGCTTGCCCGATAAGGAGAAGCATGTGAGGTGAGGGGGAAAATGATGAGTGGAAAAAATAAAATGAGATCCATGAACAAAACACTTCCCAAAATGAAGATCCCAATGGAAGGGGGGGAAAACCAGAAAATAATAAACCCGCAACTCATGTAGACCACTAAGAGAAAGGAATCCACGTTTAAAGGATTATTTAGAACATGATTGACAAGTTGTCACTGCAACAAACATCCTCCAAAATTTTTCCTCCACTAGAATTTTGGAGCCTCCTTGTGATCGTATGATCTGGCATTCCTTAATTTTTCTTAGTCGCTTCATGATCAGTTGATGATTCACTAAGTTTTCAGGTATTCCTCCAAGATTCTAACTATTGAAGCCACTTGCTTACACATGCTTAGTCTTTTGATGCATTCTCAAGCGTGCCCTCTTCTAGCAAGCTTAGTAGTCAATATTTACCCTTGAAGATAGGAATTGCACAATCCTTGAAAGTAAGGCCTACGCAGTCTCTGGAAATAGTTCCTGCATAGTGCCCAGTGACAATGATTACCCAACCCCTGATGACAGTCACTGCATAACGCTTGTTACAAGTGACTGCACAGTTGATAAATACAGTGACTATGTAATTCTTTTTTACAGTTAGTGCACAATCTTAGTTGATAGTGAGCAAGAAATATTGCGCATTAGTAATTCTCTCACTCCTACTGGCAATGGTATTATAATCCTAGTGAGTTTCCTCAATTATTGATTTTGCACACTTTTTATTTCATAAATGTCATTTTCACTTTCACGAATATTATTTTTGCTTTCTTACACATTCAAAAGTGTCACTTTTTCATTCTCTTAACTTTAACTTTTGTCAATTTCACTTTCTTAAGCTTTTGCAAGTGTTGTTTTCAATTTTTCTTACTGTCACAAGTGGTGTTTGTAAATGATTTCACTTCTGCATGTGTCACACTTTAGCACATCATTAGATGCAGCTCTAGAACACTGTTCTACATTATCTGATCTTATATGTCATAATAATATGCACTAGAAACATTCCCATATCTTAGCACACTTTTTGGTTGCAATTGACACTTGTGTTGTAATTTTTTTCTAAGTGTCGTGCAACTATGTTTCAACTATCGCACTTAGAAATAAGTTTTTCTTTATTGTCGATGCAAGGTATGTGTATTGATTTTTGATATTGTGCATTCTATTGGCTTGTGTTTATGTTATACGAGTGTGAGATCACTATTCTAGGACTTGTTTGCATGTCTTGTTCTCTCTTGCTACACTGATCCCACACTTAGCCATTTTCGGAGCTTTCACTCTCTTTCCAACTTGTTGATATTTACTCCCTCTTATAACTAAATAATGAATAGTATTAAGTCACAATAATTACCCTTGTCTCATGTAACTACACACTATGCATTCATTGCCTCCAAGGACTATGCATTGCGCATTCACAGTGCTCAGTGTTTCCCTCTGTCCCCTGAAATATGCACAATATTTCACCTAAACATCCATACATTGTGCATTATACAATATTAGTCAAATTTAAAGTCTCAGTTCCTCCTTTAATTTTGCAACTTCTTAATCACTTAAATTGGTCTTTCTTGAGCTGCTCATTGTGCAATCACAATGAGCAAGCCTGCCTCACAGCATCAATGTCTCCCCCAACTGCGTAGTTTTGTCTTCTAGTCCCTTATCCATTGCACATCATGCATTCATAGTGAATATACCTTCATCACTTCCTCCTAGAACTATGCACTACATAATACCTGAGCCTCCTTCTCAGACCTACACTCTATCCCATCTTGATCAACATGTTGCATAAGGAACAAGATAGACTAGGATATTTCAGGACTAATGTTGTATTTTCATGAGTGAATTCCATTTGGACGTATTGTTATCTTGACATGACAAAGTTATGGTAAAGGAGGAAGAAAGGAGAGACTAAAATAAAGTACTTGCAAAGAAGGAGCAAAAGAAAGAACCATTATGAAGGAAATGAAGGAATATTAGCCGGAGACAAAGACATGGAAACTCATATTGACTTGCAATGTTCTAACTCTCATCTAGACCCTTTGGAGTGTTAGGTCCCTATAATACTAGTGTAGCCCCCTTATTTTTATTGGTGTGCCCATGTAGCCCCCATATTATTATTATTGTGCCCCATAGAAGCCCACTATTGTTATTGTAGTGCCCTTACATTATTATTGTTATGTAGGCTTTGATTATATTGTGACCCCTTAGACTCCTATATATACAAAGGAGGCCTTGTCATTTGTATCATTCAAGAATTTTTCATTTATGTAATGTAAAGGAGGTTTCCCCTTCAAATCGGATAATTTTTAAGTCGTTGATCTATCTATTTGTGAGCTAGTTGCATAACATTTGGTGTCAAACCTTTGGATTCTATGGTTTTGCTACTTCAAATAGGCCATCGTGGAATTTTCACTATAACCTTTTTCCTACAAATATTCAGAAGATGAAATTCCAATCATGTGGAGATTAAATCTTGGTGAACTTTGTGTCAGAATTCCATATTTTGGTTCGCTATATTTTCTGAGATATGGTTTGAAGAAATTAATGTTTTTGCATGCTCTAAAATTCAATCTCAAACAAGTGACCTAGGGAAAATCGTCATAACTTTTGTTTCAGGCATTAGAATTGAATTATGAAAATTTTGTCTGAAATTTAATGGAATGTAGTTTCTTTTGTAGCAATTTAAAGGTGGAATGTTAAAAAAGTTACATGTGGTATCACGTACATCTTTGCTCTACTAAACCAGTCCATAATCATGTCATTGTTGGATATCTGGCATAACAGTATATTGAAGAATCCAATATTGGTCTAGCTTGTGGAATTGGAAAGAAGATTCATAGGGATACCACAAGGCTGAATTTTATACCTTAGAAATATGAACTTATAGATACAAGAATTGTAATATCGATCTCCAAAAAAGCAAGAAAAAAGTGTCTATTTTTAAACTTTTATTTGAAAAATCAATTTGAAGTGATTCAAAGGGAATATTGAAGCATAGATATAAGTATTTGGTTATAAAATGCATCCAAAACAAAATAATTCTACACCCATTAATCTCTCAGAAATCTCTATTATGACACATGAAGGGGAAGAATTGCAGCATGATATATCAAAATTACGAGACCAAGTGCAACGAATTTCGCTCTCACAAAGAGCAACCAAAGATGACATGGATGGTTTAAAAGAAGACATGGAAGGTTTGAAATATGGCATGGAAGCTAATATGTATGGTTTGAAAGTATATATGGAAGGTTTGAAGGAAGGTTTGACAAAGTTATTGCAAGAAATACTTCCCGATGGTGACAAGGTAATCCATGAAAATCATGATGAGCAAAAAATGAATATGAATTATGATTTTAGAGACTCCAATGTGGGGTTTAAGAATGACCCCATTCTAAAGATATATATGAGGAACTTTTATGGCAAGGATACAGTAACATGGATACTACATATGGAGAACTATTTTGATCTACAGGATGTGAAACCCTCACAAAAGGTATATATTGCATCTTTATATTTAAAACTCAATCACTTTGTATAGTATAGATGGCTTTATTCTCATAAACTACTTGTCACCTGGTAAATTTTTACAGAGGAAATGATAGCACATTATGAAGATACAAAGAGAAACACCTTCTTTAGCCAATAGATAAATCTTAGACAAAAGGGTTCAATGGCAGAGCACATTGAATAATTCCAAAAATTGAATATTAGGGTAACTAATATTCCTGGGGAGCATAGGATTGATGTCTTCATAGGGACTTTAAAAGATAACATCCAACATGAGGTTCGCCTTTGGGAACTTGATTCATTGGAGAAGGAATTCAGGGTGGAAAGAAAAGTTGAAAGAAAAATTATGGCAACCAGGGAGTCTACCACTCACAAATATAAAGATGGAAGTGTTGTTTCTCCTAGTCTTCAACAACCTACAAGGTTGACACCACAAAAATTGTAGGAAAAAAAGAGAAAAATGGCTTTGTTATAGTTGTGTTAGGAAATACATTAAAGGTCATAAATGTGACGAGAATAAATTATTCTACATAGATTGTGAAAATGAGGAAGAAAAGGAACCAGAAACATCAAAAGAGGAGGATATACACCAGAAACCAACCCCCGAGAATGAAGAAATGAATCCAGACATATCTTATAATGCATTTGTAGGATTTACCGCTCCTAAAACTCTCAATATAAAAGGATATATCAAGAAGAAAAAGGTAATAGTGTTGATTGATTCTAGTAGTACCCATATTTTTATCCATTGTAAGATAGCAAAGGAATTGAATTTCTTCCTATATCCAACACCAGAGTGTCAAGTGATGGTTTCAAATGGAGGAACTATAAATTTCTCTAGAAACTACCATAATATCAAGACAACCATGGGGGAATATGTATTGAATAGTCCAATCCTTTCCAGGCCAATGCTTTGCAATCCAATGGGTGGTATTAATGTTGTACTAGGGGTCCAATGGTTACAATCATTTGGGATGATACTTTCCCAAGAAATTTTCTTGAAATGTTTTTGGGAAGGAAAGGAAGTTGAATTACAGGGTATCACAAAGAAACCAAGAAATATAATCAACTCTAATGGCATGATAAAGCTTATGAATAGAGAACAACAAGGTGTAATTGCACAATTATGCTCACAAGATGTTCAAACATCGAAATCATCTATTTCTCTAGATCCCCAAAAAATCTTGGAAAATAATTCCAAGGTGTTTGAGATTCCCAAAGGCCTACCACCTATTCATGATCATGATTATGCTATTCATTTGATTCTAGTAAGTGTGCCTCCAAACATCAAGCTTTGGAGATATCCTTATTCCCAAAAGAGTGAAAATGAACGTATGTTTGCAGAAATGCTAGAGGTTGGTATAATTCAACCTAGTCAAAGTTCTTTCTCTACTCTAGTAGTATTGGTGCACAAGAAGGATGGATCATAGCGTATGCAGGGAAAATTTTAAGGATGGAAAATTATCTCGAAGTTTAAAAACATTGGTGAATCTCACTAGTCCCTAGTATGCAAACTATAAAATGTTTATTGATGTATGTGTAAAATTATTCAAATTTATAATGATTTTATATATATTATCTATACAATGTTTCCAATTTTTAAGGTGAAATAATTTTATATTTTAAAATTTGTGCAAATCATTTTTATAAAAAATTGAAATTGGCGAATCTTTTTTTGGGAAAATCATGGAAAATTATCCCATCTACAAATATTTATGAAAAGGAAATGTTGGAAATACTACATGCACTAAAGCAATGGTGACCTTACCTAATGGGAAGACACTTCAAGGTAAAAACAGATCATGATAGTCATAAATACTTTTTGGAAAAAAATATTATCTTGAGAAGAGCAGCAACAGTCGGTGACAAAGTTGTTGGGTTATGACCTTGAAATCATTTATAAAAAAGGGAAGAAAAATGTTGGGGCATATGCAATCTCAAGAAAGGATGAGGATGTGGAAGCATTTCTTTGTGCCATTTATATTATCCAACCTGAGTGGATAACCAAAGCAAGGGGTGAATGGAAGAATCATGAAGAGGTATGGTCACTCATTCAAAATTTGCAGCAATATCCTAGTACATCTGATACATTTAGATGGAAAAATGATTCATTATGGTATTGTTGTAGATGTTGCAACACCCTACAAATTTTTGGCTTACAGTTAATTTTAAAACCTTCCCTGGTCTTGTACATTGTTTTCGCAAACATTAGAGCTTGTTTCATGATCTCTCTTATAGTGTTTCGTTCCCTTTTTCGTTTTGTGTTAACTTTCATCTTTTGGCATGCTTGGTTGTCATGCAATGTTTTTCAAGCCTATTATGATGGTTTCAAATATCTGCATTTGTGTATATGATTTTTTCTAACTATGTAAACATATGTCGCACCCATAGACAAAGTCCTAATCACTGTCGCACAAGTGTCGTATTGGTCGCCCCAAAGTCTATGTTAAATGTCACACTTGTCATATATTGTCGTAAGATAGTCACACAAAGGGAAATGCTTTGTTCATGTGTTCATATGATCTATGTTTTTTGTCATAAAAGTATGGTAAGTGTCTAATCATATTCAAGGTTCATCACAATTCATCACCTATCCCACACTTAGCCATTTTTGGAAAATCTTCCTGACCCAGCAACTTAGCTTCAATAGACCCCAACTGAACTACGCACTGTGCAATATCAACCCTATAAGTTATGATATTGATTCTTTATATTACACAATGTGTAGTCCCTATCTCCTAAGACTGATACACTACACAGTTCCTGTGCCCAAGTCTTGGTCTTGACCACTAGAATTGCACAGTTATGTCCTCCAACCTAGCTTGAATTGTACACTTCCCATATTCAAGCCTCAGGCTCATCCCTTGAGTGATTGAATATCACAACTGCACATATTTCCAACCTCTCTTGACTCCAAAAAATTCACAATTGTCTCCTGAGTGTCCATTCCCTCAACCTAACCCAACTGGCTCTAGAAACTGTGCAGTCTTGTCCTTCAGGCCTCCCTAAGTTGTGCACTACACAGTCTCAGAGCTCAATCTCTTCCCCCTGACTATTGGAACTATGCACTATGCAATCACTAAGTCCATCTTCCCAGCCTATCACTTGTTCTTGATTCAGTTAGTGGATCACAATGCATCATCTTAGACTAGGGGGTTTTCAGATTGATGTCGTGTCATCATGAGTGAATTTCAGGATCAAGTACCCTATCATGTCATGGAAAGATGATAGAGAAGGATAATAAGGAGGGAAGCGTGCCTAAAGACTCTCTTGTAACTGAACTCACAAGTTGATCAATAAAGAGAAAGCGAAGGGACACAAGTTTTTGACCACTATCCAAGACTGAAGATCATTGAATAATTCGCATCACCAAGCCATGCAGAGGTGAAGAGAAACCATATTTAAGAAGACATAAAGAAATTAGCAACAATAATGAATTTACATTCTCACATCATCAAGAATTCCATGTCAGCAGTGTTATGTCATGTCATGTCATGAGTGGTCATATGCCACATCACTATTGTGGATCATGTATATTGTATTCAAATGTATTGTAAAGTGGAATTCCAAAGGATGCACATTTAATGTAAACAGTCATGAGGGTAGTCAAAGAGTCACCCTTCGTTATATATACTACCTCATTTTATGAGCAAATGACTTTTCACCCTGGCTACTCCTCCAAGCCATTAGAGAGATCAACTTGTTCTTTGAGGAGCAAGTTGGGGCTAGTGATGTACATTGTAAACATGTGTCTTGGAAATTTTACATAATAACATAAGCCTTCAAGGCCAACACGTTCTTCATGCATAGATTATGAATGTTTGTAAGACTATTCTGCAAATGTTTGTATTTCAAGTTTTCTTTCACATGTACTAAGAGAGTTGAACTATTTCGGTTATTTTAGTCCCTATATTATTGATAATCTATTGTAATGGTTGCTATTTTTGTCCCATACTTGTGGACTATTCCATGGGTCGTTAGACAAGACTTTCTCTATTTGTTGGTTGTAACGATCGACGCATTCGTTGTGGACTATTCCGCTGGGTGTTAGATGGACCCTTCTAGTTCATGTGTGTCTCTTCTTAGGTGGTACTATTACCTTTCACTTAAAGGCTCACTTTTCTCTCCCCCCCCCCATATGCAGTAGAACAACCTCAACACAGTTGCAACTGAACACTCACCAAGTACATCTTCTTTCTTTTCAAAGATACCATTGCATCCCTCTCTCTTGCTGACAGTTAGAGCCAAGGAAAACCTTTAAGATTTTTACAATCAAGACTTTATACTATATAGGACTCCTACACCAAATAGTGTGAGTTCTAATTGGGACTTCACATTAGGGAGATTCGATGAATATTGGTGGGTCTAGCACTGTTAACATTTCTAGCGCTAGAAGGAGGTCAACTGGTGTTTTATGGCTAATAAACCCACCGACCCCAAGATATCATCTTTTGGTCAAGTCAACAATGTTCATTTCACCTCCCTTACTCATGCTTTTGAAGTTGGTGACTCTTCTCAACCAAATCCTAAACATGAAATCCCATATGATCAGATTCAGGCCATCCGACCTATAACCCATTAATTTGCAAAACTTGTTGAATTGATCTTGGGAGTAATCAATATTCCATATTCTCCAAAGAAGAACAAGACCGCCCCCATGGGGATAATAGTTTATACTCTTGAAGATGTGATTATTTCTACTCTTGAAGAATTATTAGACTTTGTGGAAATACAAGAAGAGCCTCCACTCTTTCACGATGGTGACAAAGATAACGTTCTACTCTCAAACACAACTTTCTATGGGTTAAGTGGAGAAAAGGAAGAGTAAGAAGAGCCATCAGATTCTAACAAAGAAGAGGAGGACAATGAAGAAGAATACATGGGAGACCAAAATCTAGATTGGATGACTCGGGGCCCACTTTCACTTCTGGTTGTTCTGCACAATATGCCAAAACATTTAGAGAAGCTCTTAACAAAGTATGACTCTGATAAAATAGTGAAGGTTGAAGAGTATCTGGACAACTTTTACCTACATTTGCAAACACTTGAGGTACACTATGATGATGTTGCATGTAGACTTTTTCCATGTACCTTGGATGGTAGAGCAGTTGTATGGTATCACAACCTTCCTATGAACTCCATCTAGAATTGGAGGGGGTTTAAGAAGATATTCCTTGAAAAATTTGTTGATGATAAGACCTCCTTCATGTTATTGAAAGATATGGGTAATCTTAAGACAGAGAAAAAGGAGAAAGTGAAATATTTTAATCATAGGTTCAACTACATCTTGAACAAATTTATGAAAAACACAAAAACTGATGACTCCATAACAATATATTAATACACTTTTGCCTTGCCAACAAGCATTGCGCAATTTGTAAAGTGAATTTTGAAACAAACACTAATGGAAAATTATGAAGAGGCTATCTCTGTTGACAAGGACTTGTGCACAATCGGAGTCATTTTAGACAATGAACCAACAAAAGAATCCAAAGACATGAGTAAGAGGTCTCATTCCTTTGTGAGTAGGGCCAAAGAGAAATAATCACCTGATATTGAAAGCTTGACCCATCTTGTCAAGACTCTATCAAATGAAATGGCAGAGCTCAAACATAGGTCAAGTTAAACCATCGTGATCCACAAGCCTCCTAGATTCAACCCGTTCAAAAGGAATGCAACTTATGGTAGTAGAAACAACCAACTGGAAAAGTCTTCACAAAGCTCCAATGTTGTGTTGAATATTGAAAAATTGGGCACAAATCAATATTGTTTATACCATCAAGAACATCATTCAGAGAAAACGTGACCATAGTGGAATCAGGCCATGAGCATGCATGCTACACATATTATTGATGCGGTTATGGCTAAGGAGTAGACTGAGCCTACAAAAAAGAAGGAAGAAGTTGTTATCATTGATGAAACTCCAACTGTCGGGCATGCAGTAAACATGTCCAACTGTATACTCATAACCCAAAAGAGTATTGTCGATAAGTAGCCACCGAGTTATGGTCTAGCCCAGAAGCATACCAACCAATAAAACTTATGAAACCAAGGGCCAACCACTATAGTGGAGTTTTTGAAGCATAAATTTAAAGAAATATGTTAAGGAAAATCAACCCACCAGTCAACTCAATGCAGGACACTCAGAGCAAGTCTGGTAAATTAGTCTCAATGAAAAGTGCTTCCGCGAGTAGTAAGTACATAACCATAATAAATATCACAATCTAATGGGACATCCTCTTACGGGAACTTGGGAAGAACTCCACATGTAATGCTACCTATTTAGACAAGGGATATATTAAGTTTTATAGTTCTCTCAAATATGTACTTAATGCTTTAACGATGGATGAAAATGCTCTTTGCCCACCTTTCTTGTTAACTTTCGAAATCTTTAATTTCAATGTACACAATTTCTTGGTTAATTATGGTTCACCAGTGAACATAATGACATTATCTGTTGCCAAGAAAAATAATGCAAAATGAGACAAAATAGATCCATAGATTATTCAGCTAGACAAAACTCATGTCCATGCAACTGGTGAACTTAGAGATCTCCTCATTCGTTTATCATCCAATGGGCGAGTCCACCAATTTATCAACATAGTGATTGTGGACATTCTAGAAGAATACAAAGTGTTGTTGAGTAGAGACTGATCTAGAAAGCTACAAGGGTACCTTTCCATGGAATGGAAACATATATGGCTTCTGTATAAGGGCAAAAATAATCAGATCCATGTGGAATTAGAAAGATATATGAAACACACTGTCACTCCCTTGGACAGACAAAATGAATCGATGTCTTCCATAGAACTACTTTTCGACTATTGTTTCCTTGAAACCTAGCTAGGGTTTTATCTTGCACAATCATCACCAGTTCCACTAGATACATAGTTGGAGCTCCTTCCTAGTCCAACTAATGATAATGACTTTGTAAAGTTAGCAGTAGTAGTAGAAGTACTAGTATAGTTCTCAGTCCTTGTACATATGATATGTGGACTTTGTACTTCACTTGTTCCAAAATACGGGAGGTCTCTGTAGGTGGTTGTGTTTTAATAGACCCGTTGTAGAGAAAACATTTGATCTCTAGCCGCTTCGAATTTGAGTGCATGAACAACAATGCAGAGTACAAGTCATTCATCTTGGGCTTGCAAAGAGCCATTGACCTCAAGGTTACCATCTTGAAAGTGGTAGGTAACTCAAAAATTGTGGTACAAAAGGTATGGAATACCATACATTGTGTGTCACCTCATCTTTGGAGTTATCAACAAGTGGTATGGTGTCTAGTTTCACAATTCCAAGATTTAAATATTTTTTATGTTCCAAGAATGCGTAACGCAATTACAGATGCATTAGTGAATTTTGTTGTTAGGTTGTCACCATTGAGGGATGTTTTTTTTTTTTTTTTTTCTGTTGAAATTATTTATAAGCCTTACATCCCCAAAAATATCACTAATTTATTCGTTTTTTATGATTACCAATAGATACTGTGCTTTATGGTCAATACTGATGTGTTCAAGGATGAAACAATCGATGAGGACGAGCACGAAAAGGCATTGCAAGATGCAGCCAATGCAAGTAAAGAAAACCTCATCCCCAAGGGTTTGGTATCATTAGAGAAGTTGTATGACTTGTATAATCACTTCCAGGGACCCATCAATGCTAAGACCGATAGTTCCACATTGTCACATGAGAAAACTGACTTGGGAGCAGAAAAAGATCTTAATTATGTCAATCTCAATACTTGTTGTACACCACACGAGTGGAAAGCCTTTATCCACTTATTCAAGTAGTACCAATATGTGTTCGTGTGGATGTACGATGAGCTTAAAACATATGACGCGTGAATCATCCAACATGTGATACCAATAAAGGAAGGGGACAAGCGATTCCAATAGAAGTTGAGGAAAGTACACCCAATGTTTGATCCTCTTATTCAGAAATATTTGAGAAAATTGTTGGATGCCCAAATCATATACAAAGTGCGACACTTAATGTCGGTGTCAAATTTGGTCCCAGTGAGGAAGAAGTCTGGGGGAATCTGCATGTATGTAGATTTCTGAAATCTCAATCACGACTTGAATAAGGACAACTACCTTGTTCTATATATGGAACAAATATTGCAAATAGTATTAGGGTATGAAATTTTTTCTCTATCAGATGGTTATTCCAAATACAATGAGGTTTTGGTTGTGAAGCCTGATAGACTTAAAACCACGTTGCGAACAAAGTGGGGCACATTCGAATTCAAACAAATGTCATTTGGCCTAATCAACATCAGTGCAACATTTCAACATGTTATGGACATCACTTTCTATGGGTTGATTTGACGGAACATAGTGGTCTATCTTGACGATGTAACAATGTTCTTGAAATAAAGGTTAGACCATATACGCCACTTAAATAATATTTTTGAGTGATGTCACAAGTATGGGATATCCTTAAATCCCAAGAAAAGTATCTTTGCAATGTCTGAGAGTAATCTCTTGGGCCACATTATTGCAAAAAGTGGGATTATGGTAGACCCAGACAAGGTCAAGAAAATCATGTAAATTCCCTTCCCAATGAATAAGAAGGCTATTTAGTCCTTCTTGGGGAAAATCAATTTCCTCCACAAGTTCATCTCCGACTACACCAAAATTGTCAAACAAATATAGGGAATGTTGAAGAAGGTTGCAGTATACTACCCCACTGTGCACAAACATACTTATGTGGTATATAAGGCGGTAAAGAATTTTTGGCCCTATCTATTGAAAAATCATTTTGTTATCTTTGTCCTGCACCCAACAATCAGATCACTACTTTTTCAACAAGAGATGGGTGAAAGGAAAGTGAATTGGATGACCAGGTTGCAAGAATATGATTTAGAAATCAATCCAGTTCATGCAATCAAGGGCCATGGTCTTTGCCAAATAGAGGCAGAAGAAGTAAATGAAAATGAGGAAGACGAAGATCTTTTAGGATGATAGCAAGAAATTGAGATGTACAACATTGAGTGAGCCTCCCCCACTACTAGCACAAACTCTTGGTACACGGATGTGCACGAATACCTTTAGCATGACAAATGTGCCCTCCCACTTTTCCACATGGAAGAAGAGGGCACTTAGACTTAAAGAATTATCCTATCAGTTGGTGCATGAGGTGTTATATAGAAAGCACCACAATGGAGTACTCCACAGGTGCTTGGATGCACATGATGCAGAAAAATTATTGCTTGATCTCCACGATGGACCATTTGAGAGAAACTTCACAGGAAACACAACAATGCATAAGGTTATATGGGTCAACATTTACTGGCCCACATTATTCATAGATGCTCATGCTTGTGCTCACAAGTGTCCGGTATGTCATAGGTGAGCAGGCAGAAACAACAAGTTAGTCGTCCCACTGCAGCCCATTGTAGTGGAAGAACCTTCTCAACAATGGGGCTTAGACATTATTGGGGAATTTTTCCCTCATTCATCAAAGCAGCATCACTACATCCTTACTACCATGAATTAATTCATGCAGTGGACAGAAGTAGTTCTACTCAAACAGCTAAATGGATAGGAATTCATTAGCTTTCTACATTATAACAACATTTCTAGGTTTGACATTCCTACTTCACTTTCTTTTAAAAATGAAACATACTTCTCATCTCTAAGACTTTATGATTTTATGTTGGAAAATGGTATTATATTGAAACATTCAGCTAATGATTATCCATAGGGGAATGGTCATGTTGAATCAGTGAATAAGAACCTAATGCACATTATAAAAAAGACCATATTCTCTGAGCAATGAAACTGGAACTCCGCTTTAGTAAATGCCTTATGCGCTAACCAAGTCACACTGAAACCTTCCCTAAAAGCCTCCCCTTACTTCTTGGTGTATGTAAAATAAGCCATCCTCCTGCCCATCATCTACTTGGATTCTCTCCAGCTCTCACAAGAATCTCAAGGCAATACATGTATGTTAGTGCAGCATAGGATGGATACCCTTCATAAGCTTCAGCAAGAAAGGTTGAAAGCAAAAGAAAAATTTTCACTTCACCATAATCGTATCAAGAGGTGGTTTGACAAGAAGTCTTTAGGGAAAAACAACTTCAGTGTGGGTAACTTAGTCTTAAATTGGGATAAAGCCCACAAGGGTAAAGAAAACACACTAATTTTCAATCCCTATGGATTGGACCAGTCACAGTGCATGAAAATATTGGCCAACACACTTATCATCTTGAATTACTTGACGAGAAGATTGAATATCTCCTTGTTAATGGCCAAGAATTAAAACATTATTTTCAATGAGGATTTGGGGTTGTGCCCTACATTGTGTATGTTAGCTCCTGCTGCAGCAGGTATTCATTTTTAATGATTGGCATTTCACAGGCCAAATATGTCATACTTTGCTTGCTGCAATGCTCCATATTTGCTCAAATAGTCTCCAGATGAAGAAGGCTACTTCAAGATTCATTCAATTGCCTTCAAATTTTGTAAAAATTTTCCTGGTATCGCTACTTTTAGTTAAAGGGAGGTTCAAACAGTTTAATCTTGGTCTCCCTAGGTTTGAATTTCATGTTTTAGAATATAGACATTGTAAGTCTGTCCAAACAGCTTAATCTTGGCAGACTCTTAGATAGGTAGAGAAACAAGAGAGTCCAACAGTTTAATCTGGGCTCTGGAAGAAATAAGGGTAGTATGTAGATAGGAAACATCAAAAGAAAAATGTATGATGGGTTTGCAAGTCTAAATGCACCCCCAAGCAAAAGAAGGAAAAATGCTAGGAAGCAGGCTGGGTAGGTAGTTCTGAGGTTGTTGAATTGCTGACAAGTTCCAAGTTTGCAGGTATCCTATTATGCAGAACATAATCAGCAAAGGTTTGTAAGCAAAAGGCTCAAATGAGGTATAACTAACTCCCCTTCTCTTCTTTCCCCCAATCATTAACTAACATCCCCAAAAAGAGGTCAAGATCTGCTTGACACCTCTTTAGTTCATCATCTTCATCACTCTGATTGAGTAAAGATCTGCTTTGCTCAAAGTTTGTTCCATGTCTTCTCCCGAGTATGGTCCCTACACCACCCCCCCCCCCCCCCCCCCGCACAGCCTAAGTTTCCCCCAAACTTAGCGCTTTCTTACCACCTTGACACTAACCACTAACATTATTATGTAGCTCCCTATGTTTCCCGTCCCCGTATTAATATTAAGTAAATTCCCCTATGTAATATGCCCTCCCCCTGGTTGAAAAATAACCATAGCAAGTCCCGGGAATTGCTTAGTTTATCAGAAACTAAGCAAGAACCCAACCTCCGAAACTACCTTCCACATACTATGGACTCCTTCCTAAGTATAAATCTCCCCCGAAGTAGTCGGACCCCTTCCGAAACTTCGAAGGCCCTTCACACCCACTTACTTACCTTTTTCCCCCTTCAAAGCCGTTTTCGCATCGCAACCTCGCCATCTCCCTTTCATGCAAAACATTGCCCATCCATTCCCCGCCGATGCGATATCACGAACTCGGCGTTCGGCGATCGCAAGCGCCGAGTTTCCAATATGTTCACCCCTCTGTCTCCCCTGATGCGATATCGCGATATCGCATATCGGCAATCGCAAGCACCACACGCCCAACCTAATGATCCCCCTCTTTCCCGCCGACGCGATATCGCCATATCGCATCAGAGTCTTTTCATCACAGTCCACGAGTACCCCTCCACGTCGTGCTGTACCAGGGACCCACTGATGACATCATCTGCCGTACATCCGACGCAATGCTTATGTCAGCAGCCAAAAAGGCCGAAAAAGCTTCGCGCAAGGAGAAAAGTCGCACTTTGGAGCTCCAAATCAAGAAACAGAGGTAGTTTTCGATGCGCGAATAGTGCGATAGGCCATTTCGAGGAATTTTCAGGGAATCTTCTGATTGCCGAGCCCACTGCGCGCCGAAAAAGCCCGAAATCACCCAATCGTGCCAAAGGATCCAGTTTAAAGATAGCAGTAGATCATTCACAGAGTTCAAAGTGTATCAGATCAAATCAGCAGGCTTCAATCGTGTCAAAGAGTATCAGTCGACGGCGGAAATCATCAATGTAGCGGCAAAGTGTATCAGAGAATATCTTGAGCAGCGGCCCAAAGCAAGAGTAATTGAACATCTTCCAGCAGATCCATAGGAGGAGAGCAAAATCACTTGATGCTCTCAAATCATAATAATTGCACATTCAATTCGCACCAAAGTCGAACTGCAACCCCAAAGCACATTCACTTCAGCAGCAACGCATCTGGTCCCCAAGGGCCACCTTGTCACCTGTTCCGATTCAGTTGCCCCCAGCGCAGCCAAAAAGATTTACTTGCATTTATTTCCAGCAGCATTTAGATTTTTTGAAGAGTTCTAAGCAGACCTGTCACAGTCACTTGTAATGATGTCTTCCTGATATTTTGTTTATAAATACCACCCGAAGCGATATTGTAAAGGGTTGGTTGGTTGGTAGTAGTAGTTGTTGGTAAGCTCCAACAATTTTCTCTAAGTAAAGACTCGCACTGTAACTGTCATATTTTTCATAATCAAAGATTGCTGAAAGCATGGATTGCGAAACAACTTGTTGTTTTCTCTGGGCGAAGGAATGATCACGGAATTCCTGTGTCTCTGCATGATCCAATAAGTGTTCTTCCTCCCTGTTTATTTTATGTTTTTATCATCTTTCTGCCATTCTAAGTTGCAGGAAAAAAGAATAGCTTAAGATTTGTGTAAGTACACCTTAAGTTCAATTTCTGCACTTTTCGATGTTTTCTTCTGAAATGGTCATGAGCTAGAATTCTTAACTGCTCTAGTTTACCCCGTTTCTTTCGTATATGGGTGCATCTCTTTGGAATTCTTAACTGCTCCGGGATCCCACTCATCCATTTCTTCCCTTTTTCAGCATGATGAAATGATTCTCTTTTGCCTTTCATCCCTGATGTTCATTCCGTACTTTCAGCAGCTTGAATGTTGTATCCTGCGTGGCTATCCCGCGTCGTATCCCCTTGTGACCAAGAAAACGCTCGCATGCCTCAATATGTGACTCCATGCCCAATGGTTCAAAACTTATAACACTTCACTGTGCCTCTTTACTCGAGAATCCTACCTTCCTCCCAATAACAGTCAACATTCCCTTGAAGTCAGAAAGCTAGCCTAAAATCATCAACTAAGGTTGAATCTAGATCAACTGAGGTTGAATCTAAAGGAGAGAGCCCTCTCTGATTGCAGGTGGGCTAGAACCTGCAATCAGAAGATTGGTTTGTGGTTACCTCGGTCGTATCCCTAAAAGGAGCCTAGGGACAACCTGAGTGATAACAGTACCTATACTAGTACCCTGATACACCCTGTGTATAGTCACCATATATCTAACATCTTGGTGACCTGCCTGCAAGATCCTATCCTGTAAGTCTGTCCCACATGAGCTCAAAGTTACTAAGTTATTTACATGTACCCTCCTTCTAAAAGAATTTTCAACCTCATTCTCCTTTCCTTTGATGTACATGATCTCGAATTCAAAATTGATCGTGGCCAACCATCTAGTTTGTCGGGCATTCATATTCAGTTGGTCAAACAAATACCTCAACCCAATGTGATCACTCATCAGTACGAATCCCCTACCAAGAAGATAGTGCCTCCCCATATTCAATGCATGTATGATCACTACTAACTCCAAGTCATGTGTTGGGTAGTTCTGCTCACGCTCTTTTAGTTTTTGCAACTCATGGCACACCAATTGTCCATCTTGCATAAGGACCCCACCAAGTCCTCTCTTCCAAGAATCTATTCATACTACAAAATCCTTGTCTGGATCTACAATATTTAACACTATAGCATGTGTCAACAACTACTTAAGTTGCTCAAAACTGGTCTCACACTCCTTCATCCATTCAAACTTCTTACCTTTCTTTTGCAATGATATAATGGGATAGGAAATATGTGAAAAGTTTCTGATGAACCTCCTATAATAGCCTGCTAACCCCATGAAATATCTCACCTCATCCACATTCATAGGAGCTACACACTCCATGATGGCCCTTATCTTTTATGGATCTACTGCAATGCCCTCCTTGGAGACAACATGTCCCAAGTAATGTACCTCAATGTAAAAGAAACTACGCTTCTTGAGCTTAGCATACAACTGATGCTCTCTCAACAACCTTAACACTGCTACAAATTCTCGGCATGCTCTTCCTCATTTTTAGAATACACCAATATATCATCAATGAACGCAAAAACAAACTTATCCAAATATGGACGAAACACATTATTCATAAAGCACATAAATGTAGCTGGAGCATTAGTCAAACTGAATGGAACTATGATAAACTCATAATACCCATACCTAGATCGAAATGCAGTCTTGTAGATGTTTTCTTCTTTGATGTGTACTTGATGGTATCTGGATCTCAATGTGAGCTTAGAGAACACTACTGCTCCCTTCAGTTGATCAAACAAATCATCAATCCTCGGTAACGAATACCTGTTCTTAATGGTCACTTTTGCCAACCCCCTGTAGTCAATGCATAATTTGAGAGTGTCGTCTTTCTTCTTCACAAAAAATATCGGTGCACCCCATGGTGATACATTTGGCCTAATGTATCCTTTGTCCAACATTTCCTTCAACTGTAGATTTAGCACAACCAACTTTGTTGTGTTCATCCCGTAAAGTGCCTTTGCTGTTGGAGCTTCCCCTAGCACTAACTCAATAGAAAAGTCTACCTCTCTATGAGGTGGAAACTTTGAGATGTCCTCAGGAAATACATCCTTGAACTATTGTAGAACTGGGTACCTACTCAACACATCTGCATCCTCAACTTCCTTACCCTTGTCACTATAAATGTGCACTGCAACTAACATACACCCCTTCCTATGACTACGCTTTTCCTGCATAGTTGTCACCATCCTAATGGATGTGGTCTTCTTCTTACCCTGCAAGACTCTTGGTTCCCCATTATCATCCACACTCTCAATTTCCTTGTCATAGAAATCCGTCTTGGTTCTATGAAGATGCAATGAATCCATGCCCAATAACATACTATATGATCCCACTAGTAATACATTCAAATGTGTTTCAGTAGGCATACCATTCAAATGAAATGCGCAAGCTCTTACCCAATGATAAACTCACTTATTTGTACCTGTATCCAACTGTACTAACCAAGATTATGCAATTCCTTACTCAAACCACACTTATCCACCAAGTCAAGACTAACATAGTTATAATTAGATCTAGATTCAATCAAAATAGAAATAACTTGATCACAAAGCTTACCATCCATCTCAATGATAGATGCATGGGGCTTTTCTTGTCTGTTGTCTATGGATGCATAAATACAAGGAATGTTATGCCCAATATCCCCAACAGTCTGCGCCTCTTGTGCATTGTATATGTTAGGCCTACCACCCTGGTTCTACAAGCAATCTCTCCTAATGTGTTCCTCATCACATGTCCATCACTCCAACCATCCAGTACCATTTTCTTTATGTTTTTGTTGTGATCCATGTCCCTGTCTAGCCGCATTAAACATTTTTAAGGTGCCACGTTTTCTTTCTCCTCTACATTTTGAGGCCTTACTCTCTTAGGTTTCCATTTACCCTTACCTTTGTCTTTCCCTTTCCATCCATGCTGAGATTCATTCTTATGCTTTGGCTGTTCATAGCAATTCTTCAATTTCCTAGTAACTTCCTCAAGTGACCAACATTGATCATACTCAATCCAATTTCTAAATGCTAATGGAAAACCACTGAAAAATCGTTGAACTTTAGCCTTCTCATCTATAAGATACGGCACATACCTCAATAGCTCCAGAAACTTGGTTGTGTACTCTTCATCTGTCATTGACCCCGCCTTTCGCTGATAGAATTCTTTGGCCTTACTGTTGTAGTACCTTTCTAACAATTATTTCTTCCTTAAAATCCTTTTGAACTCATGCCAACTCAAGTCATCCATCCTGGTGTCTTCGTCTTGCTTCACATGTTCCCACCAATTGTATGTTTTACCTTTCAAGCTAAAGATAGCAATTATGGCATTCAAGTTATCTATGTACTCATCCAACTCAAATAATTCGTTTATCCCAAGTATCCAAGCCTCTACATCTTCCTTATTCTTCACATCTCCATCAAAATTAGGTGGCTTTTCTTTCTTAAATTCATCTGGTAACTATCCCCTATCACTCCTCCTGTAAGGATGATAATGATGACGATCATGATGCCTGTCAGAACCAAAACAAGAATAGTACATGTAGTCATCAGCCCTTCTAACCAAAGTTTCAAAAAACCTACCATCTCTCACCGTGTCAGCACTATCCAACCTGTGTCTACCAAGAGACCTACTACCATATGCCCCATTAGTTATGTCCTCTTGTCCATGGCTGATCTGAAGTGGACCTTGTCATTGCAGTTCTGAGAATATTTGAAGGAGTATTACATTAACCTCTACTTGTTTCTCTTGTGCCTGTATGATCCTATCATTGTCTGCCTTACAAATCCTTATTTATTCCTTCAAGCTTCTCAATGTGTCTACCAAATCAGAAGAGTTCCCACCATGTTGCTCATCTAATTCATAGGGAGAGTCTTTGTAGTCTACCATCTTTCTATTCATTTTTACATTTTCCTGCAAAGCATAATATGTCAGATAAACCAAATCATAACAAACCAACATACATTAGAAATAATTTCGGGAGGTTACCTTATCTGCAAGATCATCCAAATCACCATGATACATGTATAACATAATCATAACAACATATAGACATATATAAATAAGTGCACCAACACATAAACAACATTCTAGCTAGAGTCCAGTCATCAATGCATAACCATATCAACTACACATATTATGACCTCATGCATGACAACAACAACCATTACACCATTGTACACATGGCCACATGCATAATCAATTCATAATCAGCCACATATATGCATGAACACATGTAATCAAGCATAAGCGAACAATACTTGTAACCAGACCTACAAGAATGATACATGTAATCAAATATACAAGAATGCAACCTAATGTTACACAAAAAAATTTCACCATGACTTTCTACAGTTTGTGTGAGTCCATCAATACTCATACATACCTCCTTTGCAAGTCTTAAACCTCAGCTCTTCATGTCAAGTCTTGAAAATGGGAGAAAGACCTTAAAAATATCTCAAATCCTAGTTTCGCACTTTCTCCTAGCATTGCCTTCGGTGCCACACCTAATGGTCATGTTTCCTGTTAACTTGACCACTGTATATTGAGTAATGGGTGCGAACCCCTGTAAAAGTTAAAAAGGCATGAGTTCATCCTTAAAAACTCATCTTGGGTCACTTCTAGACACTTCTAGAAGGAATATTATGCGGGCAAGTCCGCTCCACCTTGGTTCATCCATTCCATAACTAAGGGAGCTAACTCCATGATATGAGGTGCTTATCCCATTGAAGGAGGAACTTATCCCTTCAATGGTGGACCTGCAACTTCCTCCATTTGCACTATAAATTTATGCATTGGGCTGGTTGTAAAGGGGTTGAAAGCTGAAGATTCTTGAGGGTAAATGCTGTTGAAAACTAGGCTTCCTCTTTGAGCTTGTGAGAGGAGAGATCACATACCCTTCATGTCATTTGGGAAGTGAGTGAGGCTTGTCAAAGTAGAGGAGACCCCTACTGGACCCTGGAAAGGACTTGTACAACATCAAGGCAAAGGTTGTAAAGTTCTTTTATTCATAAAGTTAATACAATCAAGTTTGTTTTTCTCAATGAACTGTCTCTAATGGTTTGTTTTATGAGCTCCTTGATCTTCATAATGAACATGTTTTGTTATATGCAGGTATGCTTTGATGTGTGCTTGTTTGTGTATGCAGGTTATTAAGCGAGAACTGCTTGAAGCTGTTGGAATAAAACTGCCTCAAACAAGCGTTGGACCGAGGTAGGGTCTATTACACTTTGTAGTATTCATTAATGAATTGAAACATGTTTAGAGAAAAATAGGTTTGCTTGTGCTCTTTGTTGCTATATATCATTAGATACTAGGGAGATCGGTCTTGTCCGCAAGAACGATTTATCCGACAAACACCTAACATACAAGAATGTAACCGGGAGGCATATAACAACATGTAACTAGTCATACACTAATGATGATGCACTCCACAATAACAACATCAAGTTCCTCATGAAAACATCACTACAACTGTGATCAGCATTATGCAATGAAACAAGCACATGGAATGAAAATGTAAGAGGCCCAGATGCAACTAACATGCATGCATGACAAACACATAGCTCATCCAGTCCAAGGGGTGAACCATGCTCTGATACCACTCTGTAAAACCCTCCTCCCACATCAACCCAAGTAACCGGACAACCGGGGTAAACATGTGATGATAGGATTATGTGCTTGGATTCAACCTCCTATGTGACCTTAAGGAAATGGAATTGATGGAAACACAACATATAGAACTTCCACATTAGCTATATGACCCCTTAGAACCATGCCTGCACTGAATTTTTTGATCACTTGACCTCTGGACTCTCTCATGTTATGGGCATGCTAGCATCCAAGGACCTCTGGACACTCTCACGGGCCTACAAGCTAGCGTCCAGGGACCAATTTGTCTAGTTTTGTGCCAACGTCCTCGGTATTTGAGCCACTTTTTTAGGCAGGGAGTCAAGGTCACTACCCAGAATGGAATGACATCTTAAAAACATTAAAATAACATGGAAAAAATGATGTAAAAGCAATTAGTTAAACAAGCCCTTAACCAAACCCCTACTATCCATGACAGACATCTCTTCAAACATATCGCAAACATGCAATCTACATGTGTAAACAATATATTTAAACATAGGGATCTCGTACTTATCTAAGAATCGCTAAGAACCATTATTCCCTCATGTCATTTGTTGCATTATCATCTATTAGGTCATAGATACATTTTCCATTCATTTACAAGTAAAAACATGATGAGATCCATACATAGTTATTGTCATAAAACATATACATAACCAGCATAGTAACAATAGAAATACGATAAATACATTAGCCATAGAATCCACATATAAACCAGTACATTTACACATGAAAACCAAAGGGATGAATTTCTCATTAATGAATGTAGAAACCAACCGTGGATGGGACTACCACATTCCACCCTACCATAGATTGGCTTAGCCAAATCCCTCTTCAAACAATCACCCCCGTGCCATATTCCAAGCAAGAATGTGGGAATTAGAACCAACAGAAAAGAACCAAACAAGCATGGATGCTACTGAAGTTCTCCACCTACACCATGAGAAATTTGAGTGCCTCCTAGTCTCTCAGTATTTACCATAATCCACAGTATGATCTAGGGATCACTAGGCCCTACACCAATACCGAGTCTCTAGGATTTACCATACATCCTATCCCGGGGCTACTAGGCCCAATAAAAATAAATCCACCTCTTTGCTTTATTGTATATCTCGTCATTCAGTGGCAACGATTCCTATGCCCATCGAGGCACATAATCATGGATTTACCGCAACCCATAGTCTGGCTCAATGGTTACTATGCCAGTGGCTTTAACATGATCCACAGTCTGGTTCAGGGACCACTGGGCCATGTGTTTTTCATTTTAGATATCCACCTCACCCAGCTTTGAATCCATCTAGCACTCCAACTCAACTGAAGTATGAGAACCCATCTCATCAAGGCTAACAGGAAATGGAAAGGCTAGGCTGAGAAAACATTGTCACAATTGTCAAAACCCATGTTATAACAGTTGTTACACAAAAATATCGTCACCTTGATTATTTGCAGTCGGTATGGGTCTATCACCACCTATGCCAGCTTCCTAAGAAAGTCTCAGACCTCAGCTCTTCAAAACAAGCTTTAGAAATGAGAGAAAGACATCAAAAAGCAATGTAACTATGGTTCCGCACTTTCTCTCACTTTTGCCTGTGGGCCCGCACCTTTTGTTCAGGATATCTATGTACTTATACGCTTTGTATGTAAAGGGAAGGGTGTGTACCCCTTTGAAAGTCAAAAGGCACAATTTTTATCTTAAAAAACTCACTTTGGGTTAATTCTAAAGGTTTCTAGAAGGAATTTTGACGTGGATTGTTCGCTCCAAAGTGGTTCATGCATCCCAAAAGAGAAGGAGCTAATCCCTTGTTAGGATGAGCTATCCCTTTGAAGGAGGATTCTATCCCTTTGAAGGAGGACCTAGTAACTGCCCTCCATTACACTATAAATTGAGGCATTCGGTTAGTGGCTAGGGAGGTTAGAAGCTGAACATTTTTTAGGGTAAATGCTGGTGAAATCAAGACTTCCTATTTGAGCTTAAGAGGAGAGATCACATACCTTTTTGGCTTCATTTGGGGAGTGAGTGAAGCTTGTCAAAAGAGGAGACTTCTTGTCGGACCCTGGGAGGAGCTTGTACAGCATCAAGGCACAGGTTGTAAAGTTCTTCTTCCATTTGAATTAATACAATCAGATTCATTTTTCTCAACAAATTGTCTTATGTGGTTTGTTTCATAATCTCCTTGATCATTATGATGAATATGCTTTATGATATTGCCTTTTCAGGTGCTATTTAATTTGTTTGCTTGTTTGTTTTTGCAGAATTACACTTCAAGGAAGCTCATTTGGAGCGAGGGAGCGAGGCTTCCACAAACTTGCATTGGACCCAAGGTAGGCCTAAAACACTTGTTTGCCCTTGTTTTTACTTGCATATTTAGAGAAAGATAGTTTTTGATTGGCTTTCTTGTCACTAGATATCAGTAGATACTAGGAAGGTCGATCTTGTCCGCAACCTCGACTCATTCCGCGTGAAAAAATGGCAACTCTGCTGGGGACTTGATTTTTTTCCTTGTTTTCACTTTGACCTGAGAAACTTGCCTTTTTGTTTATGTTTTTGACTTGTTTTGTGTGGAATTGGGTGGATTTAGTGGATCTAGGTTTGATTTGGCTTTTCATAACTTTAGGCGAAGTCCGCATCCTATGCTTGTATCACAGTGCGTACCTCTACGCATGTTTACTTTGCACACAGAGCGGGCATGCACCTGTCCAAACTCTAAGCTTGCGGGCCCTGCTAAATTTTTGAAAAACTTGATTTTTCCTCTTTTAATTAGTTTTATTTTGGTTTAGGTGTTGTTATCCTCTACCCAGACTTGCTTGTGACTTGTCAAAAGCTTTCCTTGGTCTAATTTCATTGGTGTTAGGGTTTTAGGTGAAATTCCTAGAAATTTTGGTTGTCGGTTTAGATTTTCATTTTGGTCGTGTAGTAGCTCAGAGCTTAGAAGCATAGAAGCCTCAGATCACCCTGGTTTATATTGCCTTCTTATGAGTTTGACCATTTGTAAAATCAACCCTTGTTGAGCAATCCATCTTGAGTTGTCTCTTTCCAAAATTTCGAAAAGCTTGTGTTAAAAGTTTGGATTTCATAAAAAGAACAAAATATCGCTTGTTTCTGACCGATTTTTTATTCTGGACAAGTTAGTCCTTGGTTTTCTTATCGCCAAGTAAAACATCCTTGAAAAGAAAAAAATATTTTGTAAGCTTTTACTTCAAGTAGTTTTTTTTTATAGTTTGTAGATCTTAAGATTTGCTTTGTTTATAGTTTTCTCAAGATTTGCTTTAGTTATAGTTTTAAGTGTTTTTATAAAAATATAAAGATCTCTTTTGAAAAAGTTTGTCTTGGTAGCATTTGAGTGTTCGAATGAAAAAGGGAATTCTTGTGAAAATAATTAGTTGTCTCGTTTTG
Organism: Pinus taeda; assembly: GCA_000404065.3. Taxonomy (NCBI): domain Eukaryota; kingdom Viridiplantae; phylum Streptophyta; class Pinopsida; order Pinales; family Pinaceae; genus Pinus; species Pinus taeda. The sequence goes on from APFE030351711.1 coordinate 38,987, forward strand.
AGTGCATTGGAACGAATACTCTTCTTTTGATTCGATTGTTAAGAAAGATTTGTGTTTTCAAGTATTTGCATTTTCCAACTCTTTCCTAGCTAGAACTTCATTGAAGAGAAAAGATCGTTTAATCATATTAAGTGCATTTTTGTAGTGATTTTGAGTCGAGTCTGTACACCACAAGTTTCATCTCCATCACCTCTTGACTTAATCAAAAGCCACTAAAAATCACGCTTAAAATAAAATCAATCTAGCAAATTTTTTGTTTCTAGGGCTCTAATACGCCAACATAGCTTAGGCTAGTATCTTGGAGTAGGGAGTAATTAACTCTCCAAGATAGTAAAACAAACAAGTAGCTTTATCTTGCGGTAGGACAAATCCAATTGTTGCATCTATGCTCTGGGAAATCTCCTCTTAAAGGAGAAGCACGAGATCATGTCCGAACCAGTGTGGGAATCAATCCTTCCTCATTGGGAACGACGCCAGATATTCACGTATTACAAATGGTAAACCTCAGATTATTGTCGAGGAGCCTGGGGTCACTTGTTGGTAAACCTCGGTTTATTTTGAGGAGCCTTCAAGGGGATTGAGCTTGCTACTCTGCCCTTGCGTGCGTATCGGATCGTAGAATGTTCCCCCAGGTATATTTGTTTCTGTTGGTGACCTTAGTGACCATATTCTCTAGGATTCTTCCTAAGGTGACGGTGGCGGGAAGATCCCACTGTACCTGGAGCAGACGTCGGCTAGACTCGCTTTGATTTTCTAGGGGGTTCTCTTCACTCGAGACGGTTAAGTGGAGAAACTTGGTCCAGTCTATTCATTAAGCAGGTTGCCCGGGTAACTGTTCCAACCGCTATTTCTGTATCGAACTCTGCAACATTGGACTTCATCACCAACTAGTGTTTTCGGTCCGGAAAGTTACTGTTTGCGTGTGTTTGATCTCTTAGATTATTAGGCGTGTGATTCAATTTGTTTGGTTCTTTAGAGACTTTAGGTGATTTTCATTGAGATTTTACTTTGCTTGCGTGTGAAGTAGTTAAAATTCTTTAACTGTGGCTGAATTACTGAGACATTCCCGTAGACTTCGGGGCCAATCCCATGTGTTTGTTAATGTGGCTGATTTACTGAGGACTTCCCGTAGACTTCGAGGTCAACCTCCTGAAGATATACCAAGTCACTTTGAAGGCTTGAGAGTTCTCGTATCTCCAAGTAGTGGTAGAAGTGGGTCACCTGAAGAAGGAGAACCTTCTTTGGTAGAATATTCTGATTCTCAACCAGTAGTAATTTTAGAGGTTACTGGTAGCATTACGTCTACTAGTGATATAGGTGAAGAACCTGACGTATCTGAACCCAAATTTGAAGTTGCTCCTACTCCCGTGTCAGAGTTTGTTTCTCTGACTCCTAGTGGTCCTAGTTCTCCTAGGGTAGAAACCGTAATTACCCAAGATCTTCCCGCTGGACTCATAGCGATCAAAGAGATTGCTATTGCGGATATCGAAGAAAGCTTCCCTTTTCCGAAAAATCGACATATCTTAGAGCTTAGGGATCGTGAATCGATTTTTTATAGTCCGCCTAGGAGTACTGATTTGTACCGTTCATTGACCAATCTTTTGGAAAATCCGGGACTTAGTTTTACACCACCTCGCATTTTTTATCACCCTTCACCTAGAGGTCATTATCCTGCATTGAATATGTCTAGTCCGTCATCCATGTATTCCCAATCTCCAGAAGCCTATTTATACGGCGGTCCTTCTGTTCCCGCTGGGTATCAGTCCATTTCTAGAACTTTTTCGGGAGCATCTCCTCGTCCTATCGAACAAAAGTTGTTAACTAGAAGTAGTGGTACTAAACCGTTGAGTGCAGAGGAAATTTTAATGATGTCAGGTCAACCTCAAGGCAGTCAGTTACCGCCTGGGGGGCAACCTCAAGGTACTTAGTATGTGCCTGGGGGACAACCTCAGGGTACTCAATATATGCTTGGGGGGCAGCCTCAAGGTACTCAATTTGCGCCCGGGGGACAACCTCAAGGACAGTACATACCTACGGGACAGTACATTCCTCAAGGTCAACCCCAGACTCAATATGTACCCGAAGGTCAACCTCAGTATCAGTACGTACCCCAAGGTCAACCTCAGTATCAGTATGTACCCCAAAATCAACCTCAATATTAGTATGTACCTCAAGGTCAACCCCAGTATCAGTACGTGCCTCAGGGTTATCAATCCCAAGGTCAGTACCCATCTCAAGGTTACCAACCACCTTCTGGTCAACCGTATTATCAACCTTACCCTAAACTCGGTTATGGTCCTCAGTATCCTCAAGGTCCATACCCCGGAACGAAATTGGTGTGGGATCCATCTCAAAATCAGCAGGTCTTGCAACCAAATGTGCAGTCGTCATCTCAACCTGGACAACCTATGGTCGCTGGTCCATCTCAGCAACCCGTCTAGTCCACCGTTCAAACTTCTGCACCTTCTCTAGTTTCTCAGGCTGGGCCTAGTACACCTCGTACTCCGCCTCAAACGTCTGCTACAACTACTGCAACATCTTCTCCATCTACCCCACCTTCTTCTAGAGTATCAGAAACTCCAGTTTCTACTGTTCCTGTATCTGCTCCTCAGACCTCTTTACCTCAGTCTGGATCTACGGTCCAGACTTCGGTCCAGATTCCTGTAGGAAGTACGGTTGTTACCTCTCAACCTCAATTTAATCAACCTTCATACCAAGGACAATATCAACCTCAATATGGTCCTGCTGCGCAGCACCAACCTATCAGTATCAACCGTACCCTGGGTATACATATCAACAACCTCAACAACCGCAGTATCGTCTGGTTAATCCTGGTTTTCCAGGAGGACAAAATATCCCGAATGCGATTCCCATTCCTAGTTATCCTAGATATCCTCCTCCTGGGGCTGGTTTGCAGACC